>JAWWLR010000128.1:5784853-5804928 GCA_035041075.1 Acraspis erinacei
CACTAATCCCCTCCCCCGCCGAGTGAGTCACGCCTACCCCGAAAGGGAAACGGCTTAATGGTGTAATAATAATATAACTGGGTCAGTTGGACTTTTAGAGATTGAAAACAATCGTTTTTTCCCTAATTTTCTTCAAATTATGTTTCCAATGAGGTTTAATGATGGGAAATTATCATCCGATATTTTTTATTACTTACATAAACAAATTATATAAATAAATGGCTAGTGTGGACATTTAATGACAGAAAGAAATCTTGTTTTTTCCTAATTTTCCTTAAATGATGTCATCAGTGATGTTTAATGATGTGAAATTATCATCCGATATTTTTATTAATTTTATAAACAAATTGCATAGTGAAATTTATAACTCGCTATATCTCGCTTTAAGTTTAAAGTGCATGAAAAGTTAAAAATTTCAGAAAAAAAACAACTTTCGAACATGATTAAAAGAGATTATTATTAAAACTATTAATAAATTCCTTAGCGGAATTATGTTTGTAGCATGAATAATTTATTATTATTATTATTATTATTATTCAGAAAAAGCGCAATATTACCACATTATTTTGGTACAATAATGCAGTTTAGGTTTTACCCAAGTAGTTGAATTATCAATTTAAAAAAATTATTGTTTGACAAAATAGTTAAACTTTCAACCATAGAGATGAATTTTAAAATAAAAATATAAACCTTCAAGAAAAAAAACGATTTCTTAACAAAGTGATTCAACCAAATCTTTCAAATAAGATATTTGAATACTCAACCAAAGAATAATAATTTTTAAACAAAATGATACATTTTGAAAAAAATAGTTGAATTTTCGGTTAAAAAAAATTTCAGTTGACTTTTCACGATCAAAATATTAATTTTTCAACAGGAGATAATTTTCTACAAAAAAACTGAATTTTTAATTTAAAAAATTGTTGAATTCTCTACGAAAAAGTTTAATTTTGTATCAATAAAGACGAATTTTTCAGCCAAAAAAAGATGAAAATTTAACAAAATAGTTGAATTCTCTACCAAATATTTGCATTTTTTATTTTACCGAAGAAAGGTGAAATTTGTACTAACACTGATGAATTTTTAATAAAAAATGAATTTTTTTAATTTACCTTTCATCCAGAAAGGTTTCTGTTCTTTTTTCAACACCAACATATACAATGTAAACAAAAAGTCAATTTTCTAACAAAAATAATTAGAATTTCAACACAGTAGAATTTTCAACTAAAAAGTATGACTTTTTAACAACAGTTTAATTTTCAACCAAACATTTGAATTATTATCCAAGAAAGATCAAATTTCTCCTAAGACAAATTATTTCTTGTTTAACGAGTGAATTAATTAATTATTTAATACAATTTTTCTGTTAGGTTTAATTTTCTATTGCTTGTTTCTAATTGAAAGGATGAAAGGGAGTTAGAAAATTCAGAAAAAAATACAACTTATATATAAATGGCAACAAAATAATAATTAGCGCTAAAAACTAAAACTTTTTTCGTTTGTATAAAAAAGACGTGTGAAGCTAAAATACAAAAAATTATTTTTGATTCGTATTCTATGGTCAATTTTTAAGAAAAATGTTCAGGGACAATTCGATTGAAGATTCTGAATAAAATGTACAAAAATGTTGTTTTCTTCTTATGTGAAGAACGTGATAAACTTCATGGGACTTTCGAAATCTCTAAATATCATTTTCTTTCAACAAAAAGACAGTAATTTTGTATTGGATTTGCACAAATGTAGGGGTGACCTGCATGAATATTTAAAAGAAAAAATTTTGGACTACCCTGTTGGTCAATCATGGTATAACCAGATGCATTTAAAGTATAAAAAAAAAAACAATTTTAAGATGCAGTTCTTTGAATAATAATAGTCAGTGAAAATAAAAAATTTATCCGGAAAAATGAGGTAATTTTCAAACTAAAGTTTTGCGGCCACCTTCTAATGACTCAATAAGAATATTGATTCATCCGTTGAGCAATAATTGAGGAACCGGAATAATAGGAACCTTCATCCCATTTCCCATTTAAAGATTAAAACACCAAACAACTGTAACCATAGTAAGAAATCGAAACTTGGATAGGAGAACAATGACTTCTAAAGAGCAGAAAAACAGTTTCTCAAAGACTTTTTCTGATCCCTGAACTAACAAGCATGATCACGAGTCTGAAAGGCGATCTAAATAGGATTAGATGGACTGGTGGAAAATACTACAATAGGCAACATAAGTAATCGCTTAACGAGCCGCAATCGGCTTAGCTTGAAGCAATAATGCTCATCCGGTTAAATCGGCGAATTCGCAATAATGCGAAATAATAAGGCACGCCCGAGGGAGATTCCGGAAAATTCTGCTTTGAGTTTGCGGTAGGGCGGGTAGGGAATAAGAAGAGAGGCTGCTCTAAATCTTGGCCACTCGTTCACCGAAGCGTGGACATTGGTAGCACCGCAGCCATTCAGAGTTTCCCATAGAAATTCTCTGCCATGGTTTCAGACCTTCTATGATTTACCATGGCCGAGATATATTTCAATAAAGCATTCAGGTAAAATCTTCGCTGTATCCCTGCGGTTCAAGATATAGAGCCAAGGCGAAAAGAGGGATGTTGGTATCTGAATCCCTCAATGGAGACATTAGTAACGCGTGGCTAAACCAAATACGTCAGATGTTTGTGAGTCTGTAAGGCCTACGAGCCCGTATGATAAAATTGTTTAATTTACCATAGAACCGGCATTAGGGTGGCCCGAAAAACAAAACAAAAGTGAAAATTCGGGAAACAGACTTTTTTGAAAAATGAGACTTTTTCTTCATTAAATTTTTTCTTAAAAAGATATTCTTCTGATCAGCTGATTTTCCATTAAGCTACTAGAGAGATCGAAAGAAGAATCCTTTTTCAGAAATACATGAATTATTTTGCCAAGTGCTACATTTTTTTCTGAAAAATTTCTCCTCTCGTTGCTCCGCTGGGAATCGAACCACAGAACTTCCGATTGCCGGTCGGTTGCTCTTCCCTTAAGCTACTAGAGAGGTCGAAAGAAGAATACTTTTTCAGAACAAATTAAATTTAAAAAATTGTCATTCGTAGCTCCATCTAGTCTGTAAAGATGTTAGGAATTCTTGTTATTCTCTTATAATAATACAAATCACTTGAAAAAATTTAACACGTAAGACCTGACAAAATAATGTGTGTATTTCTGAAAAAGGCTTCTTCTTTCGATCCCTCTAGTAGCTTAAGGGAAAAGCATCCGACCTGCAATTGAAAGTTCTGTGGTTCGATTCCCAATGTCAGAAGAAATTTTTTCAGAAAAAAATGTAATTAACAAAATTTTTAATTCATAGCTCCATCTAATCTAAAAAGACCTTGAGAATTTCTGTTGTTCTCTGATGATAATACAGGTACCTTAAAAATGCGACTTTTGCCGACTTCTTGGCCAATTTTATTTTAAATAAATTTGTCCACTTTTTAAAGATTTTTTCGCTTAAATTTGAACAGAATTAACAGAACCTATAAAGAAAATCCAATCGTTTTTGATTGAGAAGTCTACTATTATATTTATGGTTCAGAATTCCTCTCTTTTCATTAAAAAATCTATTAATTAGTTAAAAATTAGAGTATAGTGTTAAACTTTTAATTATGCAATGTTTACAAAAATTAATATTCTTGGTTAAAAATAATTTTTTTTTCAAAATTTAACCGTCTGTTTGAACATTAATCTGGTCAAATTTAACTGCTCGGTTAATTTTTAACCGTTAACTGCTCGAATAATTTTTTTCCTTTTTCAACCAAAATTTAATTGAGAATTTATCATTGAAAATTGAACTGTCTCTTAGAAAATGTAATCTTTTTGTCTGAAAAATTCAATTATTTGATTACAAATTAACTTTTTTGTTAAGAATTTTTATTTTTGGTTGAAAATTTTAACATTTGGTTAAAAATGATAATATTTTCATAAAAATTACCTATTCGGTATGGTAGAAAATTAACCTCTTCTTGGTTGCAAATCCATCAATTATGGTTAAAAAAGAAGTTTTTTGGTTGTGAATCAATCTTCTTTGGCAAGGAATTATACTATTTTTTTAATTCGTCTTTTTTTATGAATTTAACTGTTTTTTGTTTTAAATTGAAATTTTTGTTCATAGAATATTGTCTATCACATTTATTGTTGAGAATTTATCTTGATCGTTTCAAAATTCAACTACCGAGTTGAAATTTTTACTACTTTGTCAAAAATTAATGTCATTTTGCTGTAAAATTCCTAATTTTAGTTCATAATTCATATGTTTGGGTTGAGAATTGAACTATTTTGTAGAAGATTTCATTTTTCTGTCTTGAAAATTCAACTATTTGATTAAAAGTGAACTTTTTTGCTTAAAATTTCTATTTCTATTTGAAAATTGAAAAATATGGTCGAAAATAAAATTATTTTTGTAAAAATTGAAATATTTAAATAGGTAGAAAATTAACCTTCTTGGTAAAGAATTAAAAAAATTTTAAATCCATATAGTTTTGTTAAATTAAAATGTTTTATTTAAAATTAAATTTTTTATAGCATTAATTTACAAACAAAAAAACTAAAAAAATAATAGTTAAACTTCTATCCAAAGAATATTCCAGTTCACTTTCCCATCCCAGAATAAGAATTGTGAACAATAAGTTCATTTTCTTCTAAATAGTAGAATTTTTAACAAGATTTTAAAATTTTCAACTAAATGGTTCGATTTTCATAAAAATAGTTTAATTTTTAGGGACAAAGTGAAATTTAAAAAAAAATTATTAAAATTAAACTATTTTTATGAAAATCCAACTATTTAGTTAAAAATTTTTAAATCTTGTTAAAAAATCTACTATTTAGAAGAAAATGAACTTATTGTTTACAATTCTTATTTTGGGATGGGAAAGTGAACTGGAATATTCTTTGGATAAAAGTTTAACTATTATTTTTTTTAGTTTTTTTGTTTGTAAATTCAGCTGTTTAAGAAGAAATTGCATCTTTCTTGAATAGAAATGCAACTGGTCGGTTGAAACTTCAACCTCTTTTTTTTTGCATTTTATAATTCACCCGCTTTATCGGAAATTACATGATTATTGGATCAAATTCAACTATTTAGTTCAAAATTTAAAAAATTTGCTGACACGTGATACTTTTTAGTAGAAAATATTGCCGTTTTGTTGAAATTTTATTATTCCAAAGAAAATTTTCCTTTCGTTTAAATTTAATATTTTGATATGAAAAAGAGAATTGAAATTTGTTTTAGATGAAAATTCAACTTTCTTTTTAATTTTTTTAAAATTAAGACTTAATTTATTTTAGGAGAAATTTGATCTTTCTTGGATAAAAATGCAATTTTTTATTTGAAAATTTAACTCTTTCGTGGAAAATTGACTTTTTGCTTAAGATTAAAAAATACAAATATTTGCAGATATTTCAACGCTTTTGCTCAATTTTCATCCTTTTTGGCTGAAAAATTCGTCTTTATGGATACAAAATTCAACTTTTTTCGTATAAACTTATTTTTTGTTAAAAGTTCTTATATATTGATCTTGAAAAGTCAACTGGAATCTTTTTTGGATGAAAATTTAACTATTTCTTTTATTATTTTTTTAAAATATAAATGCAATTATTTGGTATAGAATTCTATAATTTTCTTAGTCATAGATTTTGTTAAAAATTTTTCTTTTTTGATTGAAAATTAAATGTTTAGCAGAAACAAATTTCTCGTTTTAAAAGTCATATTTTGATCGTAAAATATCAACTGAAAACTTTTTTAACAGAAAATTCAAATTTTTTTATCAATGATTAACTTTTTGTTTAAAAGTTATTATTCTTTTCTTGAGTATTCAAAAATCTTGTTTAAAAGATATGGTTGAATCACTTTGTTAAGAAACCCTTTTTTTTAAGAATTATATTTTTATTTGAAAATTCGTCTCTTCGGTTGAAAGTTTAACTATTTTCTTAAAAAATAATTTTTTTTAAATTGATAATTCAACTACTTGGGTATAAGTTAAACTGCATTGTTGAAATTTTTTATGGACGGGTCATTGATTGGAAAATGGACTGTTTAGTCGAAAAGCATTTTCGTGGTTTCAAATTAATTCTTTCACTGCAAATGTAACTTTTCCATTTTTTAAAGATTGATCTTTTTTGGTCGAAAATTCTCCGTTTTTAGTAACCAAAAAATACTTGGTTTGAAATTTCACGTTTGCTGGGTAAAAATGTATTGGTTTCGTGGAAAATTATTTTTTTGCTGAATATTCAGATTTTGTTTCAAAAATTTAATTTTTCATTAGCAACAAAGTTTTTTGTAGATAAAATTGATCTTTTGGCTCTAAGGCTCAGCAATTTAGATAAACTTTTGTTTTTTTCTTGAGTGAAATGTCGTTATTTTTTGAAAATTCGTCCTTTTGGTTTTAAAATTCGTTTTTTGTATAAGCGTCACCTTTTCTTATTGAAATATAAACTATTACATTTCTGTTGGGAATTTTGTTGTTGAAAAGACAAGTATTTTATTAAAAATCCTTTTTTATAGCTCTACTACTTTATTAGTTGTCCTAGCCAACAATTTCTTTCAGTGTATATAAAATTCATCGCCAAAATTTTATTTTATTTCTTAGAAAAAATAAATCTAATAGGTAAAAATGTGTTTGTTTCTTTAACGATAGACATTATTTTCTTATTTGCATTATGTTTCTTAATCACACTTCAAAGTTACTTGATCCTCCTTAGAGGTTTCTTCCTAGTTTGTGGAACCCTTCTGGTTTCGACATTGTTAAATCAAGCTTTCATCATTCTCAAAAGCAGCCACATTCTAAAGGGTAAGCATTCGCTCTTTTTCATTCACGATCCATATACGAAAGTGCTCACAAAGAAAATTAATTCCTACACAAAATCCTGTGTACTCGATTTCACTGCGGTATCGTTATATAGAAAATGCCAATACAAAGGAAAAGGGAACGTTAAATTGGAAGATTAATTGCAAATGCAATTAGTTTGCAACCTACATTTTAACTCCAATTAAACATGTGCAAAAAGCTTGAGAGCTTTAAAATGCAGCATTAAATGCCTTCAAAAGGAATCAATTAAAAATTTAATACACTCGGAGTGAAAGCATTTAAAAAGTATTTAAAAATTTTAAAAGCTATTTTGGAGAACGTGTGGTGAATTTCCAATTTTCAAACTTTTTGCTCAATAACAGGATCACCATAGGTTGGAAATAACCTAGAAATCTAGGAAATGTCAGGGAATTTGGTTGGTCAGGTAAAGTAAGAGAAAAGACAGGGATTAAACAAAATTTCTTTTTAAAATTAAAATATCCCTGTAGTTATTTTTCTTTAAGTAAATAAATTAATTGCTTATCCACTATTAAATTCCAATATATAGGAGAGAGTGGTCCTAAATCGGCACCACGATCCTTTATCTAGAATTCTATGTCGTTCGGAGCTGCTTGGAGTGATTTTTGCGGTCGCAATCTAGCAAAAAGTGAAAAAGTCGACTTTTACTATTTTTTTTTAAATGGTGGTCCTAAGTCGGCACCCTCTGGCCGTGAGTCGTCGCATAATTTTTTTCGTTCAAATGCAAAAAATGGGCAGGATATGCGAGTTTTAGGAGTAAATGCACAAATTTAAACTATTTACAATGAAAAAACATGTCGAAAATTTCCATTGAGAAAACACAGAAAATAAAGGGACACCTACTAGAGACAAGCAACGTGCAGTCAAAACTCAAAACACGATAAAACTTAAAAAAAAAAGATGAGTGACATTGAATTAAAATAAAAAATTACACAAAAAACGAAAAAGGAACAACAAAAAAGGTGCCGACTCAGGACCAATACGATTTTTTAAATCGCTTCATGCTATTATGCACACGAAACAAATTTGAATGAAAAAATCGAGATTATCAGGCGAAAACAAACAGAAGATAACGCGCGGAATCGAGTAGACATTTCTAAATATTTACACACCTGTAGCTCCTTCATAAAAGTACAAGAAAATTAAATTCCGTTTCCACGAAAAATTTATACCCCGCTCACGCTGCCAATCAAAAACTAAAGTGATCATTTTCAGCGTAAATTATGAGGTTGACGTCTTAACGCACAGTGCCGACCTAGGACCACTCTCTCCTACCTACTTCTAAATTTTCTTGAGTTCTTCTTAAACATTTTGTACGATATTTTTGACAAATTTTAATAATTAGAAGTGATTTTAAAGAATTTCTTACAAAAAATATTTTAGGTTATTTTAAAAGCTCTAAAGGAGCGTCGAAGAGAATTAGGAAGTTTCAAGGGATTTCAAAGGATAAAAAATATTTTCAGATATGTATTTTTAAAAAACTGAAATAACTTGTAGGTATTTTAAAGGATTTTAGGATATTTTTAGAATATCCATGGAAATCTCTAGAGTTCTAATAATTTTCTATGGATTTTTAAAAAGATTTTAAACGATGAAAAATATGTATTTTGCGTATTTTAAAATATTCAAAAGAATTGTTCAGAGACTTTACTATTTTTGAGGGATTTCTGAGGATTTGAAATATTTTCTCGTCTTCAAAATGATTCTAAAGAATTCTCAATAGATTTCAATAATTTTCTGGTATTTAAAGGGCAATCAGGGTGCTTTAAAAATATTGAAGTAGTTTTCTAAGGATTTAGTAATTTTCAAGGATTTTAAAAGCTCTCAAAGAATTTTAATAATTTATTTCTGGATTTCAGGAAATACCATCAGATTTCATTAAATTTCGCGGGATTTCATAATATTTTAATAGTCTTTAAATAATTTATCACAAAAATTAAAGGACTTATGTAGAATTTTAAGGATTTTGAAATATTTTTTATGGTATTGCCAAAGGTTTTAAAGAATCACGAAGGCTTTAGGATATTTTAAAAGATTCCAAGGAATTTTCGATTAATTTCAATACGTTCAAGGGATTTCATTGACTTTTAGAGCTTTTAGGATATTTATAAAAATTCCATGAATTTTTCGAGGGTTTTCAAAATTTTAGAGTATTTTAAAAACCTCCGAGTAATTTTCAAGACCTTTACAAAATTTCAAGGCATTCAGATTTTAAAGGTTTTGAAATATTGTATGGAATTTAAATGAACATCTAAAGAATTTTCCATACATTTTATTAATTTAAGGGTATTTCAAAGGGCTTGAAATATTTCAGGGTACCTAAAAAAGTGCACTTAATTTCCAAAGAATTTTTTTATTTCAAGAGAATCGAACGATTTTCATGTGGTTATAGAGAATTTCCTATAATTTTTGGAAGATGAGCAACGATTTTATAGAATTTGAAACATTTAAAGTATATTTGATTGAATTTAATCTTTTGAAATTATTTTAAAGGACTTTAAAGAGTGCAGGGCATTTTTAAAAATTCCAAATAATTTTCAGATGCTTTAAAAAAATTTCGAAATATTTTAAACGTTCTTAAACATTTTACAGTATTCAGGAAAAAATTCATGAAATTTCCAAATAATTTGAGTAATTTAATAAAATTTCAATGGATTTGAACTAATTCAGGATAATTAAAAAACGGGAAAACGTCGTTCATACACAAAATACTTTCTACACCGAATATTTCCTACAACAAATTTAATATGGTTTTATTTTTCCGACACAAAACATTTTCTACGCAAAACATATCCTACACAGAAATAAATTATTAGATTACGTTCCTTTTGTTCTCAAAAACTTCTACGCAAAATGTAATTACATTTTTTAAAAGATCATTTTTTAGGTGTCAAAAAAAAGTTTTTGGACATGATTCAGGTAATTTCGATAGATTTTTTCAAGCATCATAATACACAGGTATATCATTAAGTTAAACAATTCACGCAAATAAAAAAGTTTTTCACAAAATCTCTATTTTTAATATTTATCGCAAAAAAGTGAAAAAGTGCACATTGGAAAAAATTACTCTTTTTCTGTTAAAAATAACTTCAGATCTTGACCGGTTTGGACCTAAAAAATTGGAAAAAAGCTGTTAAAATCCAGATAATCGCCGAGCGTAATTAAAAATTGTTTTTGATAATAATAAACAAATTAAGAAAAAATAGTATTGTTTCTATTTGACGATTAGTTCATTCCATTTTCCAACTCTCATCTTTTCAAGGCAGATACTGCCTTAAAAAATAATTTAATTGATCAAATTTTTATTAATGCTGCTAAAATTATAATGCAGTTCTTAAATAAAAGGAAAGGCATCGAAACGATTTTTTCCATTGACAAATTCCTCGCAAATGTATTTTTTATATTATATTTTTTTATAATGTTGAGAAGAATAATCTTAACGAAATTTTTTTCACAATAATATTATCTCCAGCCTAAATTCTTGCAATATACCTGCAAAAGAATTAAAAATATTTAAAATATAAAAAACACTGTTGACAATTAATTTGTTTATAACAAAATTTTTTAAATATGTTATAAAAAGTCTTTAAATAACGTTAAACTATGAAATGTAGTCGATTGTAACAATTTTGCTATTACTGACGAATATAAATAAATAATTAATTAATTAAAAATAAATAATTATTATTTAATTCTGTGTAAGATATATTCTCTGTGGAAAATGTTTTGTGCAGGGAAAATATTGGACAGAATATCAGTGCTATTTATTATAATCATGGACGAGTGTCTAAGAATGACCCTCTTCGACGAATAATGTGTGGATCGCGGGACACTGAGGGTACGTGGGTTAGCGCTCACAGATGATAAGGTTGCTATAGCCTCAAAATTAACGAAAATAAATAAAAAATTATGGTATTTGATGTAAAGGGTAATAAAAAAATGTGCAACATTGTCCTAAATTTTGAAAAAATTGAACAATTTGATCAAAGAATATGGTGTAGAGAAGACAGTAGTTGAAAAAGGTAAAATAAATTCTTTAAGATTGTTTGGGCATCACGAGAGGTTAAAAAATGAACGACTACTATAGAAACAAAAGAGCTCCCATGCGAAAATGCATGGAAGCGAAGGAAGCTGGAGAGATATGCTAGGACAGAAAACAGATAGTTTATAAAAAGTGTGCCAGTGGAGTAAATGACGCCTAAAACAAAATACCTTGGATACTAAAAGACCCGACTGGGGAGCTTCACATGATGACTCTGAGATGCTCTTCACCTGGGGTGATTGCTAGAGAGATTGATCCGCAACCTGGGTCGGACCAATGTTGCGGAACGAATGTGTTATGTAAATGAATATCGTCTTATTTAAATAAATAACACGACCTACCCAAAAAGGGAAATGTCCTAATGGAATAATGTTCCTTTTTCAAATAAATTCCCTGAGTATTGAATCTTTTATATTGGTTTGGGAATATTTTCGCGCGAGCATTGAATGTTTCGCACTTTTTGCTATTCGAGGAGACCGATCTCGCGGTTTTGAGTTTCCACGGTTCAGTGAGAATGGTAAACGTTTAAAACGATATCACGTTCCCCTGGAATGCATTTAGCATTTTTAAATCTACTCCCTCAGGTTTTGCAAAAAATATCATGCCGCAGAGACTTGTAGAGGCATTTGTAATTTGCCTCCGATTCAGACTGGTTACAATTTCCGTTATGGAAATTGTTCTGAATAATACTATTGTTGAGTTAGCATGCAGAGAAAATAATCTTTTTGTCAGATTCAACTGTAATTGATATCACATTCCATATTTTATTTGTTAGTTTTATACGATATTCTACGTATTTGTGTGCGCCATTAAATTGGCATGAAATGATCCTCTATAAATATATATTTATAGATCGCTATAGACGTTTTTATGGCGAAAATTCAACTTTTTGAAGTTTTTACATTTTAATTTTTACAATTACTTTAAATATTATTTACTTCACTGGAAACAGTTTCTGTTATTAGAAACAAAATCGAATACTTTTACTGATTTAATTTACTTGAAATATCGGGAAAAATAAAGATTTTTAAAATTTTGAAATATTTTAAAAGAATGTGGAGATTTTCTTAAGCTACCTGAAAACATTTAAATTGATTTTTATTTTTAAATTTTAGAGAAAATTAAAAAAGACCTTAAAATTTTAAGAAATATTTGAAGTTTTGAAAAGATTAAAAAATAATTGTTAAGAAAACTCAAAAAATTTAAAGAGTCCATTTTTGAAGAGTTTGAATTAAAATCTGTAAGTTTTTTAAAAGGATTTTCAAATGTTTCAAGATAATGAAAAAATTTCATTAGGAAGCCTGGGAAATTTTAAATTACTTTTTTATGTGAAAACGTTAATTTTAAGAGATATTTTGAAAAGCGTTTAAGACATTTCAAAAGATTTTCAAAATCGGAAATAAATAATCTAGAAGGGTTTGAGGTAAATTTTTAATTTTCCAAGATTACTGCAAATTTGAGGAATAATTCGATTGAGATTGAAAAATATGTATGAATTTCAGAAGAATTAAAGAGATTACAAGCATTTTGAAACTTTCAAAAACTTTCAAAAATTGGTGAATAATTTTCTAATCTTTTCCTAAATTCTAATCGTTCTAAATATATTTCAAAACACTAGAATTTTCCCTAAAATTTTGCAAAATCTTGCGAAATCAAAAATTCTTAAAAATTTGCTAAATACTTTTTCAACGTTTCTCAAATCTGCAATATTTGTTTGAATTTTCTCGAGAATACGAAGAAAAATACTATTCTATAACTTAAAAAACTAATAAAAAATTATTTAAGAAATTAATGGTTATTTGAAATTTTTATTTTGTATTGAAAATAATTTTTTCCCCTCAAACATAATTTGATAAAAGTTTCTTTCTTAACAGAAAAATATTTTTTAGTTGAAGGTTCCAGTATTTTGTTAAAAAAATCGTATTTGGTAATTGAATTCAACTCTTTATTTAAAATTAAATTTTGGTTGAAATATCAACCTTTATATTTTTTGTTAAAAATTCACCTTGTTCGGATCAAAATTCACCTATTTGTTTGAAAACGAACTTTACTGTTGAAATTTTGATTTTACATATCTGAGATCTTAAAAATATTTTTTAGTTTTTGTGAAGCACCTTAGAAAAATTATATTTATATAAATTAAAAAGTAAATAAAATTTTGTTTAAATCACTCCTATTCGAAATTTTCATTAATTAATTTGGTGAAAAAACTCATTTCTAATTGCAGAACAAGTATAAAAATTAACCTGTTAAAAAAAGGGTTAATTTTATAACAAAGAAGAGGAATTTTCAACCAATTACATAAATTTTCCATCAAGTAATTTTAAAAACAACCCAATATTTAAATTTTCACACGAAAAAATAATTTTTTAACCACATTAATGAATCTTCAGATACAAAAAAATTGAGTTTAAACTATTCGTTCAACTTTCAACCAAATTCTTTCATTTTCAACCTAAAAAAATCAAATTTTTAATGAAGTGATTCAATTTTGAGTCAAAAAAATGAATTTTCAAATAAAAGTATGAATCGGAAAAAAAATGTTTAAGAAAGTAGTTCACATTTCAACAAAATAGTGCATTTTTCAACCAAAAATATTTATTTTCAACCAAAAACAATTTAATTTAACCGAAAAAGACGAATTTCTAACGAAATACGTCAATTTTCAACCAAGATGAATAATCTCATTAACAAAATAGTTAAATTTTTACATTGAAAGAATTTAAGCCAAAATGGAATAATTAAATTTTTAGTTAGAAAAATTAATTTTCCACTGAGAAAAAACGACTTTTTATTAAACTTTTTGAATTTTTAACTAAAAGAATCAATCTGCAAACAAGCAATATTATTTTTTACCAAAGTAGTTTACCTTTCTACTATATAGTTAAATTTTCAATAAAATAAATTAATTTTAATAACAATCATAAGTCTACAACTAAATTGATTAATTTTAAGCCATGCTGTTTAACTTTTAACCAAAGCGTTGAATTTTCAAACCTTGAATTTGGACAAAATAATTCAATTAACAGCCAGAGAGATGAATGTCCAACTAAAGGTATGAATTTTCAAAAAAAAATTTAAGAAAGTCTTTCAACTTTCAACTCAGTAGTCGAATTTTCAACCTAAAAATATGAATTTTTAACAAAAAAAAAGTATAATTTACTATTTCAACTAAATTTTATTTTTTTATTTTTAAACAAAAACAGTTTAATTCAATCAAGAATGATAGATTTTCAACCAAATACGTAAACTTTCAACAAAGGAAATTAATTTTCTAACATAAAAATTAATTTTGAACCAAATACATGAATTCATAACCTAATAGCTGAATTTTTGAATGAAAAACAAATTTTAACCAAAACAGGAATCATTCAGTTTTTAGTTAAAAATGTAAACTTTCAAACAAAAGAAAACGAATCTTTATGGAAATATTTAAATTTTTTCAAAAGAAAATAATGTTTGACTAATAAATTTTTAAATACGCTGTCGCCTCTTCAACTTTGAAAATACACCTTTTTTAAACATTTGAATCTTCAAATTAAAAATGTAGATTTTCAAATTAAAAAAACATAATTTCCAAGCCAAACAGATTAATTTTTAAGCAGGCAGTTGCATTTTTAACCAAAAAAACATTAAATTTCTACAAGAATTGCTGAACCTTTAAACAAAAAGACGAATTTTCTATAAACCAGTGGAAATTTTAACCAAAAATTGTTAGATTTTTTAGTTGAATTCTATCAGTTTAAATCGGGTTTAAGGTAGTTCTCGTGCCAAAAATCAGATATTTCAAAAAATAGTTTTTCTATGATTCTAAGAATCAAAATATTATAACTGATGTCATTCCAAATAAACAACATCAGATTTTTGATCAAAAATGTTAAAATTCAAAGCAACAAAAAAAAGAATTTAATTTTAACCGTGTTTTTTGCAGTTGAATCTTTTCTGACCGCTGCTTCTTACTAATTTTAAAAAATGATTTGCATTTTAATAAATCAAGGCTTATTTTTCCGGGAAAACATTCTCTATAACTATACTTTTTTCAATTTTAAAAATAACTAAATAATCTTAAAATATAATTATTTGTTTATAAAAAGTTTTCTTTAAAAAAAAATGGTTCTAACGATTTAGAGCCATACTAGACGTGATAGGAGCCATAGAAAAATTTGCTTTCAAAATTGGAAGCAGTAGAGTTGTAGAGAATGTTTACCCGGAAAAAATAAACCGTCATTCATTAAAATATAATAATTTTTCAAACATGAGTAAGAAACGATGGTCAGAAAAAATTTAACTGCAAAAAACATGGTTAAATTTAATGCTTATTTTGGTGAACTTAACATTTTTTATACGAAAATGTTTTTTATTTGGAATAAAATCAGTTATAATATTTTGATTCTTGGAATCATAGAAAAAAATTTGTTTTCAGATATTTGACATTTGGCACCAGAACCGCCTTTAATGTAAAAACAAGAAGAAAGGGAAAGAATGATAAATAAATAAATACGAATTTCTCATCTTTTACAAATTAAAGAATAATAGTTTAAATAAACCTGAAATTTTATTTTCTATAATTTAGAAATATTAGATTAGAAAACTTAAAAAAATTGCTTACACAAAGCCTGTCTTTCACACTTGGGAATGGGTGAAAAGATTGGATCAGAGGACATAATTAATTTAGGGGAAATGGCTTATATCTGGATTAAGTTGCGCATTGTAGTGATTCTAATTTACCGAATTGAACGATGCTTTGGGGATGTGTCATCGAATCTGACTGGCTGGACCAAACCCGAAACCACGAACAACGTCCGGACCGATTCCGGACTAGCGTGCGGAGCGGAACCACGCGGGTCCTTTGATGTCCACTTCAACGGTGCGTAAACATAATGTTGGCAAAACTAGCCTCGTCCAGCCAACCGTAGAGGAAACAGTAACAACGTCTTCCGTCAAACTTCCTCTCGTGAACGAATTCACTCATGCGCTCGAGTATACGCAGCTTCCGGGCCACAAGAATAACGACATATTTCCCTACCTCCTTCTACTTCCAAATTAATCTTCCTATATCAATCCCTTTCTAGTGTTCAAAGTGGTTTTATGCTACACTGTTTAAAATGTTTCGAATTCTACAACACTTCTGCAAGAATTCTACAAGACAAGCATAAGGTAAAATTGCAAATATCATACTGGAATGAAGAAATTGCAATAAAAAAATTATTATTTTTTTCCTTGCATTGATGGGGGTGCTGTATGAGTACCGAAACGTTGGTACCGTAAATTTTATTTTTATTTTTAATGCTCTTTTATTGTAATTTGATAATAATGGAAATAAGGAATACGAGAGAAAGAAAAAAAAGAAGGAAAGGGAAGTGGTTGGTTCCCTTCTCATTTTTATTTTCTCCCTTTTTTTATTTTTGTCCAAAATTTTTTTTTCAGATTCCGATATGAGCATTTTTTATTGTTCCTTGTTGCCCAAATTTGGACGTTGAATTCCTTTTTTTCAGAAGTTTGCAAGAAATTGCAATGCATGTATGGTAAGTTTTGTAAATCGTAAAGTCGGCGTTCAGCATTCCAATGTAAGACGAAAATTGTGCACAAGGAAAAGAGAGAATTAATGGAATTCCAGGAATTCAGAGAATTCAAAGAATTCCCGGAATTCGCAAAATTCATTAAACTTGCAGAATTCACGGAAATGGAGGAATTTAAGAAATCTATGGAATTCGCAAAATTCATGAAATTCACGGAATTAACGGAATTCAACGAATTCATGAAAATAACGGAATTGGCGGAATTCATGGAATTAAAGGAATTTGCTAAATCTATTGCATTCATTAAATTTACGGAATGAATGGAATTCACTGAAGTCAATGAATTTGCGGAATTGACTGTAATCACGGAATTCAAGGAATTCACGGAATTCGTGTAACGCCCGGAAGTCATTCAATTCACAAAATTCGCAGAATTCAAGGAATTAACGAAATTCACAGACTTCGAGGAATGAACGGAACTAGCAGAATTCACGGAAATTAATGAATTCGCGAAATTTGCGGGATTCATAAACTTCACGGAATTCATGGAATTCACGGAATGCACCAGGTTATTTTTAAAGCTTTGGAGGAATTTGAAAGAACTTTAAAAATTTGCAGGGCAGTTTTACCAAATTTAAAGAATTAAAAATATTTTTGGGTATTTTAAGAGAATCAAATGAATTTTAAATGAATTTCAATAATTTCAATGGATTTCAAAGAATTTTGAAGATTTTAGGTTTTTTTTTTAAATTCCAAGAAATTATTAAGAGTTAAAAAAATTTGGAGGGACTTCAAACAATTTTTAAGGATTATAAATATTTTAATGTATTTTCAAAATTGCCATAGAATTTTAATAAGCTTTAAAAAAGGTATGGGATTTTGAAAGATTTGAATAACTTTTAGGGATTTAAAAAATGTTCATGTGGTTGTAAAGAATTAAAAGGCTCTAAGATATTTCAAAAGATTTCAAGTAATTTTCAATTAAATTCAATCATTTAAAGGGACTGCAAGGAATATAAACATTTTTTGAGTTTTTCCAAAACTTCCAAGGGAATATTTAAGATTCTTGGTGATTAATCCTCATTTTAGTTGAAAATTCCTTTAAAAGTTCAAATATTTGGTTCAAAATTCAAGTACTTTGTTCAAAATTCATTTATTTTGGTAGAACATTCATTTTTTTGTAGAAAATTAGTTTTTTCTTATTTAGAATGAATTTTTTTTAACTGAGAATGTATCTGTTTTATTTTTTGTCGAAACTAAACATTTTATTATTCTATTTTAGTTGAACATTAAATCTGTTTTAGGTGAAAATTTAAGTATTTGTTGAAAATCCAACTTTTTTGCTAGAAGAGTACTCTCATTAGTTGAAATCCTATCTTTTTGGTTGAAAATTAATTTCTGTTGTTGAAAAATGAACTATTTTGTTGAAAATTCGTTTCTTTTATGGCTCAAAATTTA
The DNA here is from genome assembly GCA_035041075.1 of Acraspis erinacei. NCBI lineage: Eukaryota > Metazoa > Arthropoda > Insecta > Hymenoptera > Cynipidae > Acraspis > Acraspis erinacei. The sequence continues at coordinate 5,802,718 of JAWWLR010000128.1, forward strand.
TTTATTTTAATGCAAATTAAGGTATTTCATTTTTGTTATAAAATTTATATTTTTACTCGAAACTTCATGTATTTGGTAAAAATTAAATTTTTTTATTAGTTGAAGATTTATCATTTCAGTCAAAAATTCACTTTAACTATTATATTTTGGTGGGAAATTTACCTTTTTCATAGAAATGTAATATTTTTCGTTAAAAAAATGTTCTGTTCCGTAGAAGATTGAACTATTCTATTTTTGTTAAGAATTTATTTGTTTGGTTGAAGAAAAAAATATATTTAGATAAAAATTAGTTTTTTTATAGAAAATTGATCTTCTGGGTTGAAAATTCCAGTATATAGTAAAAAATTCATATTCTTTGTTCAAAATTCATCACTGTGATCAAAAATTAATTTCTTGGCTAAAAATTTGTTTCTCTTTAGTTGAAAAATAATTTTTTTAACTGAAGATGTCACTATTCCATTTTTGCTTGAAAATTTATATTTTTAGCTAAATAAATTCATTTTTCTGAAAACTTCTTTTTTAAATTCCTTTTCTAACTGTAAATTAAACTATTCTATTTTTGTACATTTATCTTTTTCAGCTGAAAATTTACATATTTTATTGAAACTGTATAATTTTTCTTAAAAAATTCATCTGTTAGGTTTAGAATTGAATTATTTTCTTCTGAATCCATTTTTTAGTTGAAAATTGATTGTTTTAACTAAAATGTAATTCTTCTAGTTTTGCTTAAAAAATCATGTTTGATGAAAAAAACTATTTTGTTGAAAATTAATTTCTTTTTGTTTTGAAGATTTATCTTTCTAACACTTTAACTGCTCTCATTTTGTTGAAAATTAATCTTTATGTAGACGAAAATTCATGTACTTTGTTGGAAATAAGTGTTTTTTCGTGTAAAATTAATGTTTTGGGTAGAAAATTAAACTAACTGTTTGGTTAAAAATGAATATTTTTTGTCGAAGATTCATCATTTTAGTTAAAAATTTATTTCTTAGGTTAAAAATTTATTTATTTTAATGCGAATTAAGATATTTCATTTTTGCTAGAAAATTTATATTTTTACTCGAAACTTCATGTATTTGGTAAAAATTAAATTTTTTTATTAGTTGAAGATTTATCATTTCAGTCATAAATTCACTTTAACTATTATATTTTGGCGGGCAATTTACCTTTTTCATAGAAATGTAATATTTTTCATTAAAAAAATGTTCTGTTCCGTAGAAGATTGAACTATTCTATTTTTTGTTAAGAATTTATTTGTTTGGTTGAAGAAAAAAATATATTTAGATAAAAATTAGTTTTTTTTTTATAGAAAATTGATCTCCTGGGTTGAAAATTCCAGTATTTAGTAAAAAATGCATATTCTTTGTTTAAAATTCATCACTGTGATTAAAAATTAATTTCTTAGGCTAAAAATTTGTTTCTCTTTAGTTAAAAATTAATTTTTTTAACTGAAGATGTCACTATTCCATTTTTCTTAAAAATTTATATGTTTAGCTAAATAAATTCATTTTGCTGAAAACTTCTTTTTTAGATTACTTTTCTAACTGTAAATTAAACTATTCTATTTTTGTACATTTATCTTTTTCCTTTGAAAATTTACATGTTTTATTGAAACTGTATAATTTTTCTTGAAAAATTCATCTGTTGGGTTTAGAATTGGATTATTTTCTAGAGAATCCATTTTTTAGTCGAAAATTGATTGTTTTAACTAAAATTTAAATCTTCTAGTTTTGCTTAAAAATCATTTTTGATGAAAAAAACTATTTTATTGAAAATTAATTTCTTTTTGTTTTGAAGCTTTATTTTTCTAACATTTTAACTATTCTAATTTTGGTTAAAAATTGATCTTTATGTAGACGAGAATTCATGTGCTTTGTTGGAAATAAGTGTTTTTTCGTGTAAAATTAATTTTTTGGGTAGAAAATTAAACTAACTGTATGGTTAAAAATTAATATTTTTTGTCGAAGATTCATCATTTTAGTTAAAAATTTATATTTTTACTCGAAACTTCATGTATTTGGTAAAAATTAAATTTTTGTATTAGTTGAAGATTTATCATTTCAATCAAAAATTCACTTTAACTATTATATTTTGGCGGGAAATTTACCTTTTTCATAGAACTGACATAGTTTTCGTTGAAAAATGTTGTGTTCCGTAGAAGATTGAACTATTCTATTTTTTGTTAAGAATTTATTTGTTTGGTTGAAGAAC
>JAWWLR010000128.1:5805028-5821420 GCA_035041075.1 Acraspis erinacei
AATCAGTTAGCGGAAAACATAAAAAATATTTTATTAGATTCGATGAACGAATTTCACGATGTAGAAATAATTTCAGAGGAAACGTTAGATTTCCAGGAGGAATACAAAGATCCTGATGCACAAATTATCGAGGACGATATAATGCATCATTTTGCTCCTGCTGTATAATTTCCAACAAATCAGTGTAAAGAAGATAGAGAAGATTTATCTTTTGATTATAAACAAAGAGCAGTGAATTACTGGCGAAGTGGGAAAAGAAAAAATTTGAATCTTGAGAGCGTGAAAAGTAAATACAAAAAGGTATCTTCTATCAGTCAGCTTCGGCGTTGGACTCACACAGTCAACAAAGGTGGTACATACAGAGAAAAAATTGCTCGAATTTGTGATTATGTATTACAAAATTTGTAGTCTGCTGTTGACGCTCGTTTTATTGTGCATGATCAATATTTGCGTCGTTGGGCATTACTCACAAAAAAGGATCTAGAGTTTGAACATTTTAGATTCAAAGCTTTAAAACTCTGGTTATCAAGAATTAAAATTGCTCACAGAATTGTATCTAGAAAAATTAACAAATTCGTTACCCGAAAAACTTTCGAAATTAGTGCGACACACAGCTATACTATACAGCCACTGATATCAGGTGAAGGAAAACTTCTGTCACCTCTCTTTTTAGTTTTAAAGGAAAAATGTGGCCAGTTTGGACCAATTGTAGAATCCAAATTGTTCAAACCTCAAAATGCATACGTAGCAGCATCTAAATTTGTAAAATTAACTTCAGGTAAGTAATAATTAAATATAATTTAAAAAATAACTGAAAGCTGGTAGAAAAGTGTTGAATAAATTCTTTTATTGTAGATCTTTTTAAAATTTGGTTGAGGAACATTTTTCATCTAAATATTGGTCCTACCAGTATATTGCTGCTAGATTCTTGGAGTATCACTGCGAACAAGTAATTGAAGAAACTAAACCAGAAAATAAGATCGTTAATGTTATAAAAATTCTAAGTGGAACTACAGGAAAAATCCAACCATTAGATGTATACGGATTTCGTGTGTGGAAAAACTTTGTATGACGTTTTTCAGATATCGTTATTTTAATTGATTACGATATGATGAGAACCTTAAACTTCTTTTAGAAAGAGCCTACATGGAATTTTTGTTTAAGGATATCAAAATTAAACAATGGCTAAACGTGGATCGATCAGATATAGAAGCTGATGAGGTCCCAGTAGATGAATTTATTAATAGCTTAAGCGAAGATATAAAACGACTTCTTTGACATGACTTTGCTGCCAAACAACAAAGTATGTATATCAATAGCGTGAAGTATAATTAATTAGTGGGTCAAATTCTTGTTCAACTAGATTTTTCTGAAAACCACACTATTGACTTAACAGATGCTTCTCAATGGAAGCATTGGCCAAGACGACAAGTGACCATTCATTCTTTTGTGACATTCTACCGAGCGACTGAAGGTGAATTAAAACACAGAGGTTACGCTACAATATCAGATATAAAAGAACGCAATGAGATATATGTTGTCACCTGGTAATAAATGCCCTCTCAAAAACGGGGTTGAGAAAGGATTAATCCAAGGTACCAAAGTCAGGCTTTATTTAATGTGGACCTCCACGTTATTTTAGGTAAATAACGAAACCATAACCGCGTCGCGGCCCGCTGGGAATTTACAATTGATCTCTAGATAATTTACATGAGTTCATTTCAACACCGAGAGATACCCCTTAACTCGAAATTTCAGCGAAGGAAATCTTTCAGTAGATACAGGTTAAAATAACCAGTGGAATATTTCTATTAACTCAAGAAGAAACAAAGCAAATTTTATGTCGTACAACGTCCATCCGGGAAGTGTCGGGATCGAAGCCTCCCGTCATTTCCTGGAATATCCGGGTTTCCCACCAATATTTCCATAGAGCAGTCTCGTACGAAGCCCAAGTGAGATAGATTCCGATCGCCGCTCATGATGTTTGGCCAACTTATTTATTAGCAGCTAAGCGGAAGTAGAAAGCCTTAGTCAGCAACCCTGGGAATGGATAAATTCGATCAGTATCCGTTCCTGATTTGATTTGGATGATCGTAATGTACCTCTTGTGACTTTTTACATTTTAATATATGTTAGATAGGTGACTCGCTTTCTGGACGACAAAAGGAAAGTTAAGTGCAATATTACACTGTGTGTCTCTATCAAAGAAAGCTAATATCTTTTTTACGAGAAAAAGTAATAATCACTGTGAACTTTGTTATATACAATTCAGATGGTTCAGCGACACAGTAAAAAACCGTAAGAACTTTCCAACTTAACACTCCACGAGCAAGATTTCGGATATAAAGCGGAATAGAACTTATATGTAACTGCACATGGTAAAAGTCTTTGTGATGGCATTGGTGGCATTTTCAAAAGGGTGGCTGCAAAAAAAACCTTCAGTGTCCGTACGACAATCAGATCACAAATGCTAGATAAATGTATGACTGGGCTAAATGACATCGCAAAGACCTTCATGTTGAAATCTGTCATAACGACGAATACAAAGCAGATGAATCACTTTTAAGCGAGAGATTGAAAAATTGTATTACAATTGAGGTACACAACAAATTCACAGTAAATACGTCAGACGTGCAAGATTCGTCAAACTAAATAGTGCGTTAAATTAACTAACATTAGTACACTCCATACTAACGTTTTCGTTTATACGTCGCTCTTACTTCTTCATTTGTTTAAAGTTGTATTTAAACAATGAAAAATTGTTGCTCGACAAGGTGTTTACCGCTACTTACTAATTTTACAAGTCAATGTGTTTAATTAAAATCATTGAGGTTTCTGAGGAGTCCCACGGCTGCGCTACGCCACGCGGTAGCTGCGTCGCGTCACTTCGTTGTGTAGAGCCTTACGTTTGATTTATTTTTTTTTAACCACTGGCAGTCCCAAAATAAAACTATCAAGCCTTCTGGAGCGCATGTATAGCTTCTTAGAAAAAAAGTAAAAAAAATCGCAGGAAAAGTATTTCTAAAAACGCAATTTTAGCTTTTTGAGGTTTCAAAAGAATTTAAAATGTTCTTTCTTTAACGATATTTTTTTATTTAAAACGGCATGTCAATACGAGCAATTTCAGAGCTTAAAAATTCAAAACGATTATTTATAACTGTAGATATAGATATTCAAAGAAAAAGTTATCGAAATTTTCAACCACCCATATCTCAGCCATTTTTCGAATTTTCAAAAATCACTTGAGGCCATTTTTGTTACTAATATATAACGGTAAAAGCCGACTTACAGCTAAATCCCATTCCACGAAGGAAATTATTGTTCTCACTGGACATGTACACCACCATGGACCAAGAAGAGAATATTTGACATTATTGTAATAATCTTTAACGTGCACAATGTTGAAGAATACATGGCATTTAGGTAAAATTTAATAAGGCAGTTTAAAGCTTAACAGATGCTGCGCCTGAAATGTAGCAGTCTACAGGCATTATAGACGTTATATTTCTTTTAACTTTTTACCGTTGCAAAGAAACTATTGCGATTATTCCGTGACATTCTAATGGAAAATTCAATATAGAATCCGAATTGCAACAAGTTAAATGCCCATCTTTCTTGGTTTTTTTTAGTTTTGGTTGCATGATACGGAAGGTATACTATGCGGATACTATAATGATACTCTGTAGAATATCCTTTCCGTTCAATCGGTCCGCTAGGGATTCTAGAGACAATTTAGTATAGGATATGTTATTATTTACTCCACACTGTATGAAAGTTCATCCACTGTGGAAAGGAGTTTCATTTTTGCTACGTTAGACTTTATTTGACAATTTATTAAATGGACAGCCGAGTCGCAGTCGCCCGGTATCTTCCACCACCTCCCTAATATTTCAGGCACGTATACAAGTACACACCAACTGATATTTTTCATACAAAAAATTAAAGAAAACTGATTTCATCAACTGTACGTTGCTACATATACATATGATTTAACTTTAAAAATTGTATAGCTACATTTTTTTGATATCCTATTTTTATATTTTTTTACTATACAGTATAATAAAGATTTTCGTCCAATGTACATTGCAAAAAATCTTCAAAGAATATACGAATAATTATTGAAGTAGAATGTTTATAATATCTGTTTAATTAATAAAGTGTAGGTTTTGAAAATTTACGCTTTCACGGAACTTTTTATATAATTTTTCAACGGTGATGTTCACCAAAAAGGAATTATTTCGCGCATTGCGTACCTATAAGAAATGTAGTAATTTTTACAGATTTAATCAAATTTACCCATGAGTTCCATCATTGTGTGGACCTTGATACTGACCTTATTTAATAACCTTTTCTGCCCTGAAACAGTGACTTTTGCAGTTATTTTCAAATATTGAGAGCTTTGCTTTCGAACGTTTGTGAGAAGAGGGCGAGTAATACAATTTACGTTACCGAACTTGATACTGACCTTATTCAAGCACCGTTACTGCCGTTAAATTGTGAATGTTGCAGTTTAAACAAAATATTGAGCGCTTATCGTTCGGGCGTTGCGAAAAGAGGGCAATTCTTATTATTAGCATTACCGCACTTTATACTGACCTTATTTTATCACCATTGGTGTCCCGAAACATTAAGGGGCTTCATCAGGATTGAAAATAAGCCCATGTATTGCTCTGCCAAGCTTTTCTGCTACAATTATGAATTGTTTGATTTCATATTTTATCCACAGAATATAAATATTAAAGTTCCGAAATGAAAAGCGCCCTTTTTTCGAAATTTTGTCTTGATCTTGTTTTATTGCAATTAATTCAAAATTCATGCATGTTATGCGTCTGGGAAGTAGCAAAGCACCACCATGAGAGTACCTATGGCGACCTGAATATAGGGTTTAATTAGATTATAATGAAGCAACAAGTGGTCGAGAGTTTTATTGTTTCGAGGATACTTTAGACATCGTAAAAACCGCGGCTCGATCCCAGCACTCAGATTGATGGCCTGTTATGCCTCACTCAACTTTGCTATGCAGAGAGAAATTAAAAATGATTAAAAGATTCAGGAATTTAATTTGAATATTGAACATTAGGTGCATTAGATAACGACGAGACGATTAAAAAAAGATCGAAAGAAAGCGGTTAATCCGTCCAATTTCTGTTGTGTGTTTTCGTAATTTCTCATGGTTTCTCCTCTCGTCTCAGATTTTTCGACAAGAAATACTCAGAGACAGAAGGTGCGTATTCGGGATGGATAAAAAGTGGAAGTCGAATAACTAGCAGACAAGAGTATAAAGGTAGATCTGTTCACGGCGGTATTCGGTTTTTATCTGAGGAAAATTCGAAAAAGAGAGTCTTGCAGAAGTAAAATTTTTGAAGAAGGGATGTTGGGTCAGTAGGGTGCTTCTACTCTATTGGCTGAGGAAATTGGGGGTAGGAGAATTTGGACGCACCCAATTTGTGACGTACAAATTTGAAAGTTAGGAACATCTGCAGACATCAATTTACAAATATAAAAAAAGCGATGCATTCAACCGAATAGTTGAATTTTCAAATAAAAAGACGAATATATTTAAAAAAAAGAATTTCTTAACCAAAAAGATCCATTTACTACCACAAAAGACGAATTTTCAAGAAAACACATGCATTTTCAATGATACAATTGTATTTTCAAGAAAAGAAATTAAAATTACACTAAAATGATGATTAAAATTTAATCAGTTAATTAATTAACAGTGAGATAAATTAATGATGAAACCAAATATTTGCATTTTCAACCCAAAGGAAAAATAAATTGGCAAAAAGATTCATTTTGAACAAAATATAAAAATTTTCAACTAAAAACGATAAATTGTCAATCAATAGGCATAATACAGGGATCTCCGAAGGTAGATCCTGTATCTACTAGCGATCTCAGATTCCAGGCCAATCGTTCGGATCTACTCATTTTTGACCCAGAACCGTCAAAATCCTTTACAGTAGACTGTACGAAACTTCTTGTTTCCCGATTTTCCCTTCATTCACTTGCCCTCACGCTTTGCCTCATCACAGCCACACACATATGCGGCCTGCTACGCCGAACGCGGTTTCAATCCTCCCTTGTCGCAGGAGAGATGGTTATCTGGCACTACCTGTTCTCATCCCCGACAGCAATAACATCAATAACATAAACAAAACAATTTATAGGGAATTTAAATGGTGAGTATAAAAAATTACAATTGTATTGAACATTTTATTGAACAATACTAAAGTAACGAAAAGTAAACATTTATTATTGTTTTTCATAATTGCCAATTGTAGCGTGAAGTTGAAAATAGATTAAGAAGGGTCTCGACTTTAGGCTTCCCAGAGGCTCAAATCGGGTACAGTGGAGTACACTATTCGACACTTCTCGTTTTCGGGGCTGTCGTGGATGCGAACAGGTAGTGCCAGATAACCATCTCTCAGGATCTACCTTCGGAGATCCCTGTATTATGCCTAGTGATTTATCCTTTGGATTGAAAATGCAACTATTTAGTTTCATCATTTATTTATTTCACTGCTAATTAGTTAATTAATTAAAGTTTAATCATCATTTTAGTGTCATTTTCATTTCTTTTCTTGAAAGTACAATTATATCGCTGAAAACGCATGTGTTTTCTTCAAAATTCGGCTTTTGTGGCATTAAATGGATTTTCTTGGTTAAGAAATTCTTTTTTTAAGGATATTCATCTTTTTATTTGAAAATTCAACTATTCGGTTGAATGCTGAACTGTTGTTAAAATAAATTCGGTTTTGTAAAGATTCGTCTTTTTCGCTTAAAAATATATAAAATTTGTTGTTACTTAAAAGTAAAACTACTTATAGGCAAATGTAACTACTTGGTAGAAAATTAACTTTTTTTTAGAATGTTACCACATCAAGTTGAAAATTAAAATTTTTTGAAGATAATTCGTCTTTTTGGCTTCATAGTTTTAACAATTCTGTTGAAAAAGTTTATGTTTTGTAGCAATTTCTTATTTGTGGTTTTCACGGAAATTAATCTTGTTTAAAAAAAATGTAACTATTCCATTTTTTGTTGAAATTTTTTTTAGTATACAAACTTACACTGGTTATTTGAAAATTTGTCTTTTTTGTAAAAAACAAATCGTCTTGGTTAACATACCATCTTTTTTGTTCCATATTCAACTTTTTGGTTGAATAGTGGACTGTTTTGTTGAAAATTTATGTTTTCAGCTTCACCCGTTTCGTTGATAATAATCAATCTGTTTGGTTAAAAATGTAACTCTCTTGTTTGAAAACAATAGTGCATCAATCCTGAGCAACAGCACATTTATTGCAAAGCAAGCAGCTGTATTTGAAACAAATATTCAAGAAACAAAGAGAGAAAAATGATCAGTGCCTATGATTGCAGAGTTTTTTGTTGAAAATTCTGGAAATGAAATTGCTGAAGAAAGGCTGCGAATTGCATACCCTTCAAGTGTAATCTTCACAATGAAATAACTTAGTTTACTTCAACACTCTACCCATTCGAGAATACGCACCTTCTGCCTCTGGGTATTTCTTGTCATAAAATCTGAGACCAGAGGAGAAATCATGAGAAATTACGAAAACTCTCAACAGAAATTGGACGGATTAACCGATTTTCTTCGATTTTTTTTTAATCGTCTCGTCGTTATCTAATGCACCTAATGCACACTATTCAAATTAAATTGCTTAATCTTTTAATCACTTTTTATTTCTCTTAGCCGGCTCTTATCTCTAACAATAGAAAAGTTGAGTGAGGCATGACAGGCTATAAATCTCATTCCTGGGCTCGAGCCTCTGTTTTTTACGATGTTTAGAGTATCCTCGGCACAATAACACTCTCGACCACTTGTCGATTCATTACAATCTAATCCAACCATAAATTCAGTTCGCCATAGATACACTCATGGTGGTGCCTTGCTACTTCCCAGGCGCATAAAATTCATGAATTTTCAATTAATTGCAATAAAACAAGAACCAGACCAAATTTCGAAAAGAGCGCTTTTAAGTTCAGCGTTTTAAAATTGATATTCTGTGGTTAAATATGAAATCAAACAATTCACAATTGTAGGAGAAAAGCTTGGCAGATCAATACATGAGCTCATTTTTAAGCCAGATAAAGCTCCATAAGTGTCGCAGTTGATTAAAAATATTGAGCGCTTAGCGTTCGGCTTTTGCGAGAAGCCGGCTGTGTGAGACAGGCGTAATGTTTACCAAATTTTAATGCGTGATACTGATTTTGTCGTCGTTTCTGATTTCAATGCTATACGGATATACCTTATGCTTTGATTTTGAGCGCTTGGCACCGTATAGCGTTAAAATTGTCCATTCTTTGGAAATTTTTAAATGAATATTTCATTAGGCCCTTATAACCTACAAAGCTACCAAATTTAAACCAAATCCACCGAGACATTTTCCTATTTATTCTGTGCGGGGTCCTTTATAAAATAACTGAAAATCTCGGTAATAGAATGCAGAAAATTGTTTAATCTTTACAGAAAGTCTATTCTGTCCCTGTTTTTACTCAAAATACTGTAAGTTTAGCAGAATAATTTCTGTGTATATAAAAATGTAAAATGAAAAGATCCAGGAATGTATTTGTAATCGATATAAATTTTACACAAAAAACCCGTTGGACTGACTTTAAAGTGATTCTGAAAATCCTTCACTCTAAAATATTGAAGTTCGCTCTTGATTTTTATCCTTTTCAACTTAATATAAATAACATTAATGAATTTAATATATTATTCGATTCCCAGAAAAAAGTTTCGTTGCTTCAAAACAAATTTAACTGGATCAAACAAAGAAATACATTGCTATATGGTCAATGAAATGTTTAGTTGATTCAACCACATTCTATGGTTAATAAAGTTGGGTTGATTACAATAAATATTTTGGTTGATCCAAACAAATATTTTATTTGAATTAACAACCTTCGTATCAACGATAGTACAAAGTGTATGGAAAAACCCTTCTTATTAAGTAACACTTTTTATACGCTTTTTACACTTTTTATACGTCAGATTGCCTGCACGGGGGAACTAAGCATCACCCTACGAACTAAAGGTTATACAAACATTCAAAATGTTCTGTATGTTGTTACAGAACCCAGTTTTGCAATAAATTTGTCACTGATTCGGTGTTCGTAGAACTCATTTTTTCATAAACTTTTCCGGTTTGTTTAGTGTAGTTAATAGCTGTATTTGGTTCAATGAACCAAATTATCTCGCTACTTTAACCAAATAATTTTTTAATAAATGATGTATTCCACTCAAAAAATTTATTTGGGTCAATAAATTAAATATTATTAAATAAATAATTACTTTGAATTGACCAAGTTAAGTCTTTGTGTATTCTAAATATAACCAAAGTTTTATTTGAGCTGACCAAATTTTTTATTTTCAACAAACAAAGTAGGTTGGACCAACTGTTTTGTTGAATCCACTCAATCATTTCTCTGATTGCAAGGTATTATTCATAGAAAAAGTGGTAAGTGACTGGGACTTAAAGTGGCCATTGTAATATACACGTTTAAAAATATTTATATCTTATAAAATAATTTTGTTAAGAATGCTTTTCTCACGTTACTTTATTGCGATCATTATCATTATTGTATTTTTTTCAAACGTTCACTCAGATGAACCCGGTTTTTCTTCATAGCCACGGACTAAGTAAAGTGACTGATGAGATGAGGATGTTATACGCTAATTTAATACGGTATTTGAAATCTCTTGCAATGCTGATGTAGGTACAAAATTACGAACATGGTCTAGTTTAAGATCCTTCCTTTACCGCTGTTAAAAAAAAACAGCGACCACGAGCGCTGGAGGTGATGGTTATTATTATGGTTATTCTATTAAATAATAGAGAATATAATAGTATATTATACTATGGTTATTATTATTATTATTATGTTGACACAAGCTTAAGATGGTTATTGCCGAGCATGTGAAAGGCATTGTTGGTTACAATTGGATTTTATATTTTTTTGGAATAGTTTGCATTAGGCTGTCCTGGTATGTATCACCAATCACCGAAACATTGTTATAATGAAATCAAGTGATCTGATGAGAGTAATGTGCCCCCGACATATTGGACAAAACCTGCTTTTTACCACATCATTGACGGGCTGGGTTTCACTCAAGTGCACGATGGGGGACCGACAACTTAAGGTGGGTTCCAAACCGCCAGAACCTCGGTAACGTTACATAGAAAAATTTCCAGAGGTACCGGCTCGGGAATTGAACCGAGGCTCATTTATGGTTATTATTTCATTCAAAACCTTTACTCGGATGAACACGGTTATACATCATAGCCACGGACTTAGTCAAACGATTGATGAGTTTAGGATGTTATAAGTTAATTTAATACGATTCTTGAAACCTCCAGCGATGATGTTGTAGGTATACAATTACGAGCGGACGTAAGCGTTGGAGGAGACAACATTCATCTCTGGTTGCTTTCTTAGAGCTACCATCTGCAACTCCACATGTTTCTAGTGGCTTGCTTCTTGATCCAATCGCCATCTTGGTTATATAGCTTCACCGAAAATTTCGGTTCAGTGTACAAGCAATTTCGATGATGTAGACTCTTCCACATTTTTTCTCTCGCATCAAGATGTCAGGTCGATTGGCTCGAACAAAATGATTCGTTTGGATAGTAACATCCCAGTATAAGATGCAATCTTCGATTTTTAAAACGGGCATTGGAATATATATATATATATATATATACATCATATTATCTGCGCGTATAAATCAAAATTCGATTAGATCGATTAGTAAAAAAAATTAGTTAACCAAATTTTTTTTTTCAGTAGAAAAATTTAGTAAAATCAATCAATTTCTTTTTAATAAATCAACGGGAATTATTTATTGCCTATCATTCTATGTAAAACCGCTCCTAATTGAGTTGAAACGCGCGGAGACGTTTTCGCACTGTACCTGTCACTTTTGTGTATACATGCTTTCTACATATTCGCCTGCACCAGTGAACAGTGTCGCGGCCCGTTCCGGGCCTTCGTGCCCGATATCGATCCGCGTAATGCTAACCACGTTTAGAAAAATACCGCCTGAAATTAATCCATAATGAGGCACTCGACACTTTTCACGCGGTCAGAAATTAAAATTCAACACATTTTGATATAATCAACGGGATAAAAACAATTGCATAGTATAAAATGGCAAAAAAAGTAATAAAAATCAAATCAAAATCATATCACAGCATAATATAAAATTACATGACAGAACAAAAAAAATTGAACAATGCAAGGTAAAATAAAAAATTTCAGAAAAAATCACAATATACAGAAAATAATCACATGGCGTAAAAGCACCTGTCATCAAAAAGAAAAACACACTGGCATAGTCAATCATTCCCGGAGAGTGGCGCGAGTACCTGTAAATCCTAACTAAATAAAATAGATCTGAGAGGTCTTTTCAAGAAAAATAAATAAGTCAGTGGTTAAAATTTAATACTTAAAATATAATTTATTTCTCCTACATCGACACAAAAAAACAAGCTCCATAAGGAGAAAAGAAAAGAATTTGTCACCCTTATCAAAACACGGTTAATTTACTCCTCAAATTGAACATTTTAGTCCAGTTTAATTTCTAAATCCTCTAAAATAATAAAACAGCACGAAGAGAAAAGAAACGTACAGAAAGTTAAATTCCGCCCTCGAGCGAACAAAATGCTACCTCGAAAATCATTAAGCGTCCACTGACGCCATTTGGGGATCAGCCAAATTTAAAAACTTTTCGCAATTATTCACAAAAAAATAATACCAATTAAGTAGTAAAGCCGCCCACCTTTTTTCCCACAAATTGCTAGGCGAATCCTCGTGAAAATGAAGAAGGAATTCCAAAAGTAAATCTCAACTCACAAATAATAGTTTTGTCTATACAAAATTCCGTACACAAATTAATATGGCACACTTCCTCTCATGAGGCTCGAACGACGAAAGACAAGGAGTTCTCTCGTCTTGGGAACACGCAAGCGTGTCATGGCGTTTGGAGGGAGATTTCGGGATCCTGATGCCGAAGAGATGGTGATAGTGGTACTGCGACAAATCCTCGCTGCTGAGATTTGAATCACCCCAGGTACAGGATTTGAAATGCGAGAATTTTATCCACATTCCACCCCCGGTGAACAACCTATGGCTGCGCCTGCACCTGTGCGACTTCAACCCGCCTTACTCGCTCGTTGGTCATAGCGCTTATCCTTGATGAAGAATGTTACTCCTGGGAGAAACCACTCTCCCCTCCATTCCCTCTCGTACTCGAAACTCGGCTAACATCATAAAAAAATAAAATAAAACCCCCAAGATAATTAATAGGAGTGACTTTTACTCTTTCTCCCTATCAAAAGCCCATCGAGAGTGTGTTGTACCAAAATATAAATATAAAACATTCCAGGAAAAGTAAAGAAAACATTAAAAAGAAATAAGATAAGTTGGCCCACGTTCGAGCCTCAATGAACCGTTTTTAATGGATATTTCCTCTAAGAGGGGAGGATTTGTTTACAAATAAATAAATCAAAAGCATGTACAAAGTAATTTGCAGGTGAAACCTGCAACATTACAATGGGAGGAGCTTATGCTCCTTTAAATAGAAACAAAAGAACGAAAGCTTATTACAAATCTACTTCTTCAATTCATATTGAAAATTGGAGAATTAGAAAATTTGGAGTTTGGATATTAAATAAGCCCTAATTCCTGGATAGAGCATACAACGTTTGGGCGAAATCCGAGAAAATCAAACACTGCAGATGCACTTCTTTCTCAGTACAATGTTGCAATGCTTTACATGGTAGTTTTAGAGTGTCAGGGGTGGTTTTTGGAAAACGGTTTGATGTTTTCTGAAGGTTTTCTGAATAAAATATATTGTAAAAAAACTAATAAAATACTCTTTCTTGCAAATTGTCAGCACTTTTATGAAAGGGGTAGTTTTTTAACGTCAAGGGATGGTTTTGGAAAATTGATTTTGGGGGCGTTGCAGAGCCCAAAATGAGCCCGCAATTCTGGTGTACTCAATTTTCAGATTCATGCATATTTATTTTTTAGGGTAGTTTTTTAAATGATAGAGGTTGTTTTTAAAAAACTGCACCATGCGTCATGCAAGAGCCTTCAATGAGCCTTCAGTGCTGATGTACTCCGTTTTATGATTAGTGCATATTTAGTGCACTTTATCAGCACTTTTAAGTAAGGGGTAGTTTTTTCATGTGAAGGATGGTTTTGGAAAATTGATTTTGGGGGCGTTGGAGGGCCTAAATTGAGCCTTCAATTCTGGCGTACTCCATTTTCAGATTCGTGCATATTTAATATGTAGGGTAGTTTTTTATGATAGGGGTTGTTTTTAAAAAATTGCGCCATGGTTCATGCAAGAGCCTTCAATGAGCCCTCAATTCCTGTCAAACAAAAAATTTGATATAACTAATATTTCTACCATGGTAGCTTTACGTAAAGCTGGCAGTACCATGCATTTTTTTGAAAAAATGCAGAGCCCAAAATTTGTCTTTTGGGTATTAAATGAGCCTTAAATAAGCCCCAATTATGGCATAGGTCTGATGGTGTTTGG
Organism: Acraspis erinacei; assembly: GCA_035041075.1. Taxonomy (NCBI): domain Eukaryota; kingdom Metazoa; phylum Arthropoda; class Insecta; order Hymenoptera; family Cynipidae; genus Acraspis; species Acraspis erinacei. The sequence continues at coordinate 5,818,599 of JAWWLR010000128.1, forward strand.
GCAAAGTGGTAATTCCAGCTTTACCCACCTTTGAAATTGCGAATTGCGCAGGAATTTTTTGACTACTTGGTAGTCTCTAAAGAACAAATGTGATAACCAAAGAGCTTTGATTTCTGTTTATTTGCAATCTTTTATTAGTATCCCTAGGACGACACCTAACGTCACGTCGTACGATTTAGATTCCTGGAGTGACATAATCTTAATTGTTAAGAAACTTGACGTTCCTTCGTTGAAGGAATGCGAGATGCTAGTGGGTTCTCTTTTATTTACATGTTTACAATTTAGGACACAGTCGATGTTCTTATAATTGTTTAATTCCACAGGATAAGCCATATTCTGGTCCCTCGAGCCGGACTCAAAGGGATTTTGGCAATTGGGAGGTCGGCTTCGGTTACCCCCATTAACTATGTCGAAAAACACCCAGTTATCTTACCACGCCATAAGTGTTCCGTTTGTCAGCGTCCAACTGTTCCGCAGCAACTAATAGGCAATCTACCAGATTTTAGAATTACTTCTAGCCGACCATTTACTCATGCGGGGGTTGATGATGCAGGCCCATTTTATATTGGATTAGGTTCCGGTCGTGGATATAAAAGTCAAAAGGCGTATATTTCTTTATTTATTTGCTGCAGTGCTAAGTCATTTCATATCGAACTCGTAAAATATTGTTCTTCGTATGCATTTCTGGCAGCTTTCCACCGCTTTGTTTCTCGAAGAGGAAGACCTGTTCACATGTATAGCATCAATGGTAAAAACTGTCAATGTGCGCATAATGAATGGAAGTAATAGCTTGAGGCACATGAAGAAGATAATGGCAGTAAAGACACCGTAGATGATTTAAGTGATATTTATTTTAATAAGTCGATTGATTACTTGGGAACTATCGATGGTTCAATTGTTCGGGTTCGAGATAATTCTAACTTCACAGAGGGGCCTTCTAATAAAGAGAAAGGTTCTGAAAAGGCTCAACTAGATATTCCATTCGTCTACATTACACACAACATTCGCGAAGGGCTGTGTACTGTAGAGACTACACGTTTCTTAAGATGCGTGGAACCTGACTCTTTGCACCCGGATTTGTTCGCTGTGGACGAAGAGCCAAGGAGAGAAGACAAAGATATTATAAACGCAGATGCGGAGCGTGGTTAGTTACCCGCCATAAATATAGACGGCGCGTCCGGCGAAAAAAGTCACTTCCCCTCTACCCACCGCCACCCGTGGATAGCACCCTGGGTTTATAGTTTGCCAACAGTCACTAGGAGCGCTGTAAGCAACTATCGAGGCGCACTGATGGTAACTCAGCTTAGACAAGAACCATATAAATTAAAAGTAAATCAAAGGTACTGAGTAAATTGCTAAACAAAACATTTTTATATTTTATTACAAACGTAAAGTTTCTACACTTTCCAAAACATGGTTATTTTAATAAAAACCAGAGCTTTTATAAGTTTCAATTTATTTACCGCATAATATTATATTTTTATTCAAACTGAAATAACTTTTAGTGAAACATCGGTATATAGTTCTTCAATATTATTAGTATGTATTTTTATATTTGTATAGTTTGTAGTTTCTATTCATTTTTTTATCTGTTCGTCTAATGAATTTTCTGCATTTATTTTTTAATTTCTTATTTATTAGGATACTGTCACAGACAATCAGTTAAATGGCAGAGTAATAATAAGTTAATAAATCCATAACTGCTCTCTGAATCAAACCCGTATTTGGAGTTAGGAGAAAGATTCTGTTAGCACATCTCTACTATAAATCAGAAAACATCAGAGGAAAGGCTAAAAATATATATTTGTCACACGTGGGTAAATTTATATGACTAAGAAAACGCCGGTTGAAATTTCTCAAATGTGATTTTTTTCTATATATGTATAATAATTAATTTAGCCATCATTTTAAAATTTGTAATTCAATAATTCATTTAATTACCTTTATTTAATTTTATTATTTAAAATTTTTAACCCAATAATATAAAATATAAGTCTAAACAATGGAATAATTTGGAAATATATATCTTGAAAATTCATGAATTTTTTATTGTAACTCTTCAAGGTTTAAATTTAAATGTAAAAATTTATAAATTTAAATTTACGAATTTATAAATAAAATTTTAAAAAAATTTTTGTTTTAAAATTCAAAATACATTAATTTTCATGATTTGCTTGTGAAATTTCATAAATTTGAAAGATTTACAATTGAGAGTTTTTGATTTCTGTTCTTCAAAATCATGACAATTTATATAAATTTTTATTTTATTTTGTTATTTAAATCATTAATTTTAATTCAAAAATGTTTTATTTAAATTAATTACTTTTAATTAATTAAGTTATTTATTTGTCATTTAATGTTCATTATTGTTATTTATATATGTTTCAAAATGCAAGAATTTATAATGGTAAATGTTCAAAATTTATGAGTGTGAGTCTTCAAAATTGAACTATTCCAAAGAATTTTCCAAATTATACATTTAAAATGTAGTTCTTGAAATTTAAATAATTGGAAATTCCTAATCTTCAACACTCAAGAATTGCCAATTGAAACTCTTCAAAAGTATATAACTTTGAATTTCAAATCTCTTAAAATTAAAGAATATTTACTTTTTCAAAATTACAAATAAAAATGAAGACAGAAATAATAATAATAATAAGAAAATTATTATATTCCAAAAAAATAATATAATAATATATAAAAACCGTTAAATGCATTTTCAATAATTAATTAACATTTATAAATAATTTCTTTGTAGAAATGAAAATCATTGTCAAGAACAACTAAAAAAGTTCAGAAAATTAATCAGAATCCGCGATACA
>JAWWLR010000128.1:5821520-5833912 GCA_035041075.1 Acraspis erinacei
TTCAAAATTTATCTTTTTGATTTGAAAAATCAACTAAAACGTGTTTAAAATGTACTTAGAAACAAAAAATTTTTTCAGTGATATTATTAATCTTCTAGATGTATGGTTCGTTTTATAACTGGAAGAATTCAGAAATTTGGATATTGTAGCCACCCTGAATAAGGCACTGTTTAATGCTAATGTGTTTTCAGTTAACATTTTGAGGCGATACATTTTCTAACTTAGAAATAATAATAAAATTATTATAAAGTCAGTAAATACGATTTTTTAAATCCTGATTCAAAATGCTTATAAATGATCATTAAATTCTCAAAGCACACAAATATCGAGCATATTCTCATGCTCGGGAGGATTTCTGCGAGCACTTGAACTCTTTAGAACACTAGACTCTAGAGCGTGGTTAATACACTGATACCGCGCTTTGATAAAAATGTACTAAATTTACTATAAAACTGTGTCGGCATTTTCGGAACATTTTGAACAGTGCATCATCAATGTCAAACACCTAAAAAACTTCTTGATTTAAATAAAACCAAAAGTCCTTGATATCGAAGCGAGTTACCTGATGCTTCACGAAACTTGAAACGCACCGAATCCCATCATCTTCGGCCGAATGTAATCCGTTTACATTTTCTGGAGAGGATTCATACGCTTTTGAAGAAAGGAGGGTAAGATCTTTCTACCTTTGTAGTTTGTACCGTATGGTATCGTCCTTCTCGAATCAAAACGGCTGCTGAAGGGACCTGGCAGACCTGGCAGACCCTCGTAACCCTTTTCCAGTCCTCGATTGGGTGCGGTGTCAATGGCAAAGGCCAAAGGGAATTAGGAGTACACCTCAACATTAAGGGATCCTTAGGAGCATATACCACGAGAATCTAATTATGTAATATTGGCTGCGGCTTGCCTGCGTGGTGTCTCGGAGGAACAGCGAGAGGCTCTTAGCAAGGAAACATGAGGGTAGGATGCTCCTCTACCGCGAAAGACCCTCTATCTATGGGAGAAGCCAGGTGAGAATAACGCGCATCTCACGCTGTCCTGATTCCATCTGCCCGGGTGCGAGGCGAGGGACCGCCACGTTTAACACATAAACCCTAAAATACATCGGATTTCAGTTTCTGTTATCGTGTAGGTTGTTAGCCCGAATGTAGGTGCTAGTAGATGTCGAGAGGGCTCTAAAATCCTTTACTGGAGGATATAACCATATTGTGTCGGAATTATTGGATTTCGCGATATGTTACATTGTAGCGTTTGGAATTTGATATGCCTTATGGTGATAAGACACAATTTCCAATCGTATTTACGACTCTCGTGAAAGCAGAAATGGAATATTGCTTTCTCATAAAGGCAGATTTGTAATGCTTAGGAGAACAAACCCGTAAATTATATCACTGTGAAAAAAAACACTTTTCATCATAACGCTATGAAAAAAAACTCATCTCTATAAAATAAGATGAACAAAAATATATCTCAGTAAACAATGTAAAAAAATAAATATTGGTAAACGCTGTGAAAAAGAACCCCTTATTAAAAAACACCGTGAGGAAAAATTTTACTCGTAAAAACGCCGTGAAAAAATACATTTTTTGTGAAAACGCCGTGAAAAAACCCGTATTCATGAAAATGTAGAATAAAATATTACTACTTCTATTAATATTAGGATTTCTATGTTAATTTGAAAAATATAAGTATTCAATGTTAAATTATATAACGTCTTTTATTATTAATAAAATAATAAACCATTATAACTATAACAAAATCAAAAAGTAATTATTTAATTGAAGAAATTAATTGAATAATGGTTTATTGCTACACCAAAAAACGCTTACTTTCATAGTTTGAAAAAAAAAATTTTTTTTCGAGCGAATCGAAAAGCCGACGCAGCTGTTATAAAGTACAACTTTTCAGCTTTCAAAACCTTCTTATAACACTTTTTATCTTTTTTTCAAAAAATAGCATGCTTTTGAAGGAAAAAAGTTCATGATTTTTTAAAAATTGTTTATATTTTTAAATATAACTTTATTAAATAAAATAATATCACAAGTCTAATAAAACCGTCGTATTTCTGAGTAAATTTCCAATTGATTAAAAATAACATTGTTTCAATTGATGAATTACAGGCCAATAATCAAATTTTAGGATTTTCAAAAGCTTCAAAAAGTATTAAGTGATTTGAAATGATTTTAAAAGATTTACAATATTTAAGGGTATTTTCCAAGATTGTAAGGACTTTTTTGATAGATTTCCATAATTCCATAAAAAAATTATTATATTTCCAGAAATAAACGTATTTTCAACAAAATACATACATTCTAACTAAAAAGGATCTTTTTCAACCAAAAATAGAACAGTTCGATTTTAATTTAAGGAAACTAATTTAGAAGAAAAACAACAAGATTCCAACCAAATAATTTGAAACTATTTAAATCACTTATGTTAATTACTCTGTGTTATCTAGATTATATACTGAAATTACTTCAACTTATGAGGATTACAAGTTTTTATTTTTTTTATTATTTTATTTTACTTTTTATACCCGGGATTTTAGGTGGATTTTTAACCGAGAAGAATAATTATCGACTTAAAAAGGCAATTTTTAACAATTTATATTAATTTGGAACCAAATGCTTGAGTTCTGATAAAATTTTTCAGTGTTTAAACAAAAAAATTTAATTTTCTTGCAAAAAAGGTGATTTCTACCAAAAACAAGAAATTTCAACAAAATACATGTCTTCCTAACTAAGGATGCCAAATCCCAAAAAATGAAATAATTAAAAGCGCAGTAAACAAAATATTTTTAACAAAAAAAAGATGAATTTTGAGTTACAAAACATTAAAACCAAATTAATTGAAATTTCCGCACAGCAGTTGAAATTTTACCACAGACAAAACTTTTTAACCAAAATGTATAATTTTCTTAACAGAAGATTAATTTTTTACTAAACAGTTCAATTTTTAACCAAAATTATAAATTTTCAACAAAAAAGATTTTATTTTGACCGTTAAAAACGTATTTTTAAGATCAATTTTTAACAACAAGGGAAATGGTTACATTTTTAGTTAAGAAAGTAAGAAAAAATTACTCCTAACTATCTGGATTATTTTTACCTTGGATTTAAAATTAATTGCATAAATTACTTAAATAACTTTGAATTATAAGTATCACAAGTGGATTAATATGGATTATGAGTAGATGAATTTGGTACAAGAATGAATTACTTCAAATTATCAGTGGGTTACTACGGATGACATGAATGATTTGAATTACAAGTGGATGGCAACTCATCACTCTAATTGTAATAGGGTACACTGGATTAATCGAATTTTTATTAAAAAGCCTAAATTCTTACCGAAAAGTTTTAATTTTCAATTAAGAAAAATTATTTTCTACCAAAAAACAAAAACTTTTTAATAAAACACATGGATTTCCATATAAAAAAATTAGTTTTCCATCAATAAAATGAAATTTCAACAAACTGCATGAATTTTCAACAAGGAAACACAAATTTTCACCCCAAAATGAAATAGTTAAAAGCTCAGTTAACAAATTAATATTCATTAAAGAAGAAAACGAATTTTTACAATACTGTTAAATTTTTTACCATAATAGTTGAATTTTCAACGAAATGGATTAATTTTTTACAAAAAAAGCTGTATTTTTAACAAAGTACATACATTTATGCAAGAAGGATCTTTTTTAAAATAAAAATTGAATAGTTAAATAAAAAATTAAAAAATTCAACAAAAAAGTTGAAAACTATTTGGATTACTAGTTACCCTGGATTGTATGTGGTTTAGACCGGATTACAAGTGGAGTGCCTGGATTAAAAGTGGATTCAGAATTACCAGCTTATCCCGGATTAACATTCCGGATCACCGAGATATCTAGCAGATTACGATAGTTGTTTTCGCCTCGCCTGCACGTGTGTATTGTTTCAAACTGTAAAAGTAACGTTCCCGGCTGGAAAATTACTCCTACTGTAAGCGGATTACTTTGGATTACAAGTGGAGTATCTGAATTACATTGGATTACTCCGGATTGCAAGTGCATTCCTCAGGAGAAGATCTGGATTACTCCAGGTTACAAGTGGATTGATGATTAACTCATTACTGAGATTTGACATTTCGGATAACTGAGAATTCTGGTGGATTACCAGATTTTTTCTTCCCTCGTCTGCAGGTGTGTATTGTTTCTATCCAGTCCAATCAATCTCGGTTTTAACATTTAAAAAGTTAAAGACGACAAGAGCCCGTAATTTACATTAATTTACCAAGATGTAGGTTTAACGAAATATTTCTGAAATCAAAAGGTTCAAATTTCTTTCATAATTACAACAGTGATTTCTATTATTTTTAATTTTGAAGTATACATCAGGTAAATAAAAATAAAAATACAGATCTCAGAGTTGAAAAAGTCTAATCTTATTTACTCTTTGTTACAGAAAAAATCACAAATTGGGAATTTCTTAGAATTTTGGGACAGTAATAAGCATGCATGCAAGCCACGTCGGATTTGTTTAATGAATTTTTCAAATATTTTTTTAATTATTAAAAGAAATCCCGAAATTCTTATAAATAAATTTTTTTAAATACTGTATTATGCTAATAATTTATTTAGATTAATTTTTAATTCCTTATTTCTCTCCAAAACTCATTAAATATATTTTGTAGAAATAGAATTCTCACAGTAAAATTACTTATTTTCATAATGATAATTAAAGTTGTAGCTTATTATTATATTGCTTGTAAGTGTATTACAGAACTCAACTAAAAAGTGCTAATTTAAAATTTTAACTTTCAAATGGAAAGCATCACCTTCTAGAAATTTTACATTCTTTGTATTTATTTTTTTATTAATAAACGTAGGGTGGTGAGTTAACCGGGAAACCGGGAAACGCCGGAAAAAGACCGCGAATTTAATTAAAAACTCAAAAATTTACTTCAGTTTGGTTGAAATTTAATTCCTTCAACTGAAAATTTGAATGTCGATTTTTAGTTGAAAATTAATCTTTTCTTATTCAAAATTAAATAACTTTGATAAAAATTTGTCTTTGTTAATCGAAAAATTAAATTCAACTATTTGGTTGAGAATCCACATATTTTGATAAAAATCAATTTTTTTTTTAGAAAATTATATTTTTCTTTGTAAGTTAATCTTCATGCTTAAAAATGGATTTTGGTTTAAAATTTCAAGTATTGCAGTTCAATACTCATAAAATTTTAGTTTAAAATTCATCTTATAGTTCAGAAATAAAATTACTTGGCTGAAATTCATAATTTTAATCAAAAATTCAATTTTTGGTTGAAATATGAGCTATTTGATTGAAAACTTCCGTTTTCTTTGAATGAAAAGGAATTTTTGCCAAAAATGGTTGAAAATCTGTTTCTTTTTTTTTTTTAAATATTATTTATTTGAATAGAAAATGTAACTGTTATTCCAGTTGAATATTCCACAATCTTAGATAAAAATTCATCTGTTTGCTTGAAATTTCATTTTTTAACTAAAAATTTTATTATTAAATTTTTCGTTGAAATTGATCTTTCATAGCTGAATTAAAATTCATCTTCTTTGGTAGAAATTAATCTTCTTGGTTAAAAATGAATCAAACAGTCCAAAATTTAATTATTCTAGTTACAGATTCATCATTTTAGTTGAAAATTCATCTTTTTGGTTTCAAAATAAATTATTCCAGTTAAAGATTTACAATTTTATTTCAAAATTAATCTGTTTGTTTGAAAATTTAACCATTTACTTAAAGTTTTTTGTATGGAAAGTTAGTTTTGTTAGGAAAGTAATTTTTAAGTGAAAACTTATTCCAATTGAATATTCCATAATTTTAGTAGAAAATTCATCTGTTTCTTTCAACATTATTTTTTTTAACCTAAAATTTAATTATTTATGTTTTGGTTGGCAATTTATCTTTTTTAGTGAAAATTAATTCTTTGTTGTTGAAAATTCAACGATTTTAGTTAAATATCCATTGTTTTAGTTGAGAATTTATCTTTTTAGTTTAAAATTAAACTATTGCAGTTAAAGATTCATCACTTTAGTTAAAAATTCTTGTTCAAAATTTATTTAATTAAAATTTTTTTATTGAATAACGAATTCCTGAGGATTATTATGTCGGATAACCCAAAATCCTAGTGGATTACTAAAATTTTTTCCCCTCGCCTGCACGTGTGTATTGTTTCCATTCATAAAAATCACGTTCGCTGCTCGAAAGTTACTCCTTCCTTTTAGACACAAATTTCCCAAGATTTTGTGTTATTTTACCCAGGAATGTGAGTGGGTTACTTTGGATTGCCAGTGGAGTACCTGAATTACTCTGAATCACTCTGGATTACTCTGGGTTGCAAGTGGATTCTTCAGGAGAAGAACTGGATTACTCCAGGTTATAAGTGTATTACAAGTGAATTGTTGATGAGTGGATTACCGGGGATTAACATTTTCAATAACCGACCATTCTAGCGGATTACCAGAGTTGTTTCCCCCTCGCCTGCACGTGTGTATTGTTTCCATCCATAAAAGTCACGTTCCCGGCTGGAAAGTTACACCTCTCATTTAGACACCAATTCCGCTAGATTTCGTGTATTTTACCCAGGAATGTGAGTGGGTTACTTTGGATTGCAAGTGTAGTACCTGAATTACTCTGAATGACTCTGGATTACTCTGGGTTGCAAGTGGATTCTTCAGGAGAAGAACTGGATTACTCCATGTTATAAGTGTATTACAAGTGAATTGTTGATGAGTGGATTACCGGGGATTAACATTTTGGATAACCGACCATTCTAGCGGATTACCATAGTTGTTTCCCCCTCGCCTGCACGTGTGTATTGTTTCCATCCATAAAAGTCACGTTCCCGGCTGGAAAGTTACTCCTCCCCTTTGGGCACACATTCCCTCAGATTTCGTGGTATCCCATCTTTGATATTATTGCATCGACTCCCTGATACGTATTGTGGTAAACACAACACAACATGAGAATATTGAGAATACAAGAAAAGAGCGGTTCTTTGAGGTGTCGACTGGTGTCGACAGGACACCTGGTCGTGACGATAATGGTGTCCCGTGGCGACCTGGTCCCTCAAGAGTATTCAGATCCAGTTCTTCTCTTGCCACAATTATATGCTTCCGCTTGGTTGCACCTCCTCTTTCTCTACTTCCTCTTCTTCTTCAGCTTCTTTGCGAATTCTCCCTCATTTGCAGCGTCCAAGACCTGCTAGTTCTTTTCCATCTTGGGGCCTGGGCGGAGTTGCCTTCCACGTACCGATCATAATTGTTGGCCTCTGGATAAAGACATCCAAACCCGAACCCAACTTCTTTCGATATCGCTATCGTAGAATGGCGCTTGCGGCCGGCTCGTAATTTTACTTCTGCTGAACGATCCTCCCATCTTCCACCGACTGTTTGCCTCGAAAGCAGGCAATTTAACGCTCGGTAGCACTGGGTAAGTATAAACCAGTGCACTGATCGATACGAAAATTGAGGTAGCAGAAGCAAGATTATTTCATCAGTATATCTGATATTAGAAATTCTAGCGACCCGCGCCAGTGAGGTGAAATAAAAAAGAGAGGTTCAAAATGACACTTAGAAAACAATTAAATGCACCGATTTCAGATGTTTTAAACTCTTAAACGGCACACTTTCTGTATGGAACGTATGTGGCACACTGGGTCAGATGGACCCATCCCAACTTTGAGAGCTCACTGCAACCAGAGAATGCATTTTTTCGAGTTGTAGAAATTGCTTTATTTTGTTTAACTCCTTAAAATTACCAGAAAATATTTTTGGAATAGATACAAATAAATTAAAATAGTTTATGAAATTAAAATCTGTACAGGAAATTTTAAAAAATCGGCTTTATTACATAAAATTAAATAACTTTTTTAATTTTTTAAATTTTTCCACAAAAATTGAACTACTTACTTTTGAAATTATACACTTTAACACAAAAATAAACGTCATATTGCGTGCTTAAAGAAAGGTATTCATTCGAGACTAAAGTTTTTTTTCGAAAAAAAATTTTATTAAATTTTCCATCATTTTTTTATTCTATGTCCCTTTTTGGCATTTGAATGAGAGATATTGTGTAAAAAAATTTGTTGGGTCTTCTAGACCCTTCGTGCCAGTTAAGGGTTAATTAAGGACTAAATTTTACTGAGAAGTGGTGAGAGTAGATTCTTACTTTATTTTCACTGCACATAAATATAAAAACGAAAACAAAATTGTTAACATTGAAAGTTAATCGTTATAAACAAATAGAATTAGTCAATAATGTACATTTTGGTATATTCGTCTTCAAATTATATTCCTGTTCTGAAATTGTTTGCTCTCATCATAAGGACATAAGGATGATATATAGATATTAATATTAATGATATAAGGTTATTAATTAATTCTATAAATAAAATATATAAACATATTTACACCGCAGACATGTATAGACACAAAAAAATAGTTTTCTTCTAATCTTGTTGTACTTATATTATCAATAATTTTGTCTAAAAAAATGTTATAAGTGTTATCACCCCACAATACTTGTTTAATTTATAAACAAATACCCATTTTAGGCCTCTTTAAGCTAAAAAATATTTTTTTCCCTCTGAAATTGCTCAAATCATCTGACCTATCTCAAATCATATTGCCAATACTGTTTGCGAAAAATATTTTGATATGCATTATTTTTTTTAGTCTTATAAACAAATCATATGAAAAAATTCAGATATATGGCGTTTTTAAGCATACTGAATTTTTTTCCTCTGACCTTGCTGAAATTATATTGCCAATGAAGTTTTCTGACAAAAAATTTTCTATTTATTCATATCCGTTTATTTTATAAACAAATTAAATAAATCCATCTTTTAGGTGCTTTTAAACGAAAGAATGTCGTTTTTTCTTCTGAAATTGATAAAATTATATTTCCAATTATGTTTTATAAATAAAATTTACTATGAATCAATATCTGTTTATTTTAAGAGAAATGAAATCCTTTTTCCTTTTTCCTTCATTTTATAAACAAAATTTTTGGTTCAAAATGTAACGATTTTTTTGAAAAATTATTGTGGAAAATTTGACTTTTTTGGTAGAAAATTAATCTTCTTGATTGTGAATTCACCTGTTTAGTTGATAATTGAATTATTTGAGTATAAATTCATCTATTTTTTGAAAGTGCAATACTTTTAGTGGAATATTAGTAAATTTTGAACTAAATAATTAAATTTTCAACAAAATAATTAAATTTTCAACAAAATAATTAAATTTTGAAATAACTAATAAAAATTTTAATAAAAAGAGACGACGTTTTAACTAGTTTTTAATAGTTTTATTCCAAATTATAAAAAAAAAATAATAACCAATTTATCAACCAAGAAGGTAAGATCTATTGATTATCAAACAAAAATTTATTTTTTAAGCCAGAAAGATACATTCTGATTAAAAAAATTCATGTATTGTCAACTAAAAAAATAGATTTTCATCCAAAAATGAAATATTTAAATTGTCAATGAAAAAGGTGAATCTTCAAGAAAATTAATTGTTAAAAAAGTAATGAAATCTTCCAAAAAATATAATTATAGTCAAAAGAATTAATTTTTAATCTAGGAGGATTAATCTTCCGCTTAGACGATTAATTTTGAACGAAAAAAGTCGAGTTTTCAAACAAAAGACTTGAATTTTCAACCAAACAGTTCGATTTTCAACTAAAAATGATAAATCGTCATCCAAATAGTTTAATTTTTTACTAACAGAGATAAGTTTTTAACCGAAAATTGAATAGTTAAATGTGCAGTTAAAAAAGGAATGAAAAAAGTAAACGAATTTTTTAAAAAATTGTTACATTTTTTATCAAAGAAATTTTGTAACTAAACAGACGATTTGACCTGTCAAAAATTAATTTTCTACCAGAACTGAATAATTTTTAACGAAATACACGAACTGTCTGCAAACACGTGGAATTTTGAAGCAAAAAAAAAAAATTTCCACAAAATACATGCATTTTTAACTAGAATATATCAGATTTCAATTACAAATATTATTCAATCAAATAATTGAATTTTCCACCAAAAAGATAGTTGAAAAAATGTTAATTTTCTACCAAAATAGACGAATTTTAACTTAAAAATATACATTATTTAACCAAATATTTCAAGTTTTAATTCAAAAAGAAAAATTTTCATCTAAATAGTTGCATTTTTACAAAATAATTCAATTTTGTTCTAAAAAGCAGAATCTTTAATCAAAAGTGAGAAAATTCAACTATTTGGTTAAAAATTCATTTTTTTATGAAGAATAATCATTTTGGTCGTATTTTGTTAAAAATTTAAGTATTTTCATTTATAGTCCAAATTTAGTCGAAAGTTAAGTTTTTTTATGGATATTTAACTATGTTGTAAAAGATTCGGGTTTTTGGTTTAAAAATTCTAGAATATTCAACCATTTTGTTGAAAATTAACATTTTTTATGAAAACTAATATTTTTGGCCGTATTTTTAAAATAATTTCAGTGTTTTCGTAGAAAGTCCAAATTTTGTCGAAAATGAACTTTTTTGATGGAAATTGAGTTTGCAGAAAATTCGTGTTTCTGGTTCAAAATGATAGAAAATTTAATTATTTGGTTGAAAACTAACTTTTTACGCTAATTAATAATTTTGGTCGTGTTTTGTTACAAATTTCAGTATTTTCATAGAAAATCCAAAATTTGAAGAAAATTAACTTTTCTATGGAAATTTAACCCTTTTTTAGAAAATCCGTGGTTCTGGTTTAAAATGTTAAAAAATTTAATTATTTGGTACAAAATTAACATATTTAAAAAAGTTAACTTTCGACAACTTATTTTATGAAAATTTAACTCTATCATATAAAATTGGATTTTTTGGTTTAAGAATGGTTAAAAATTTAACTGTTTTATTGAATTTGACTTTTTTTGAAAATTAATAGTTTTGAAATGAAAATTTATCAATTTTTTTTTTTTTAAATTCATGTATTTTGTTAAAAATTTAGATGTTTGGTAGAAATTTCATATTTCGTCGAAAATTAACTTTATTTATTGAAAATTTAAGTATTTAAAAAAATTTTTTTGTTTTGTTTAAAAATTTTAGACAATACACTATTTCGGTTGAAAATTAACACTTTTAATGAAACTTAATATTTTTCTTCGTATTAAGTTAAACCTTTCAGTATTTCGGTAAAAAGTCCACATTTTGTCAAAAATTAAGTTTTTTGATGAAAATTGATATTGCTGGTATTAAAATTCAACCATTTGATTGAAAATTCATTTATTTCGTTAAAAATGTAAGTATTTTGGTAGAAATTCCCATTTTGGTGGAAAATGAACTTTTTTATGTTAATTTAACTAGTTTAAAAAATATATTTTTGTTGTTGTTTAAAAATGCTAGAAAATGCCACTATTTGATTCAACATTAATGTTTTTTCAGAAAATTAATATTTAAATTGTATTTTGTTGAAAAATTAAGTATTTTGGTAGAAAGTCCAAATTTTGTGGACAATTAACTTCTTCGATGGAAATTAAACTGTTTTTTTTAGAAAATTCGTTTTCCAGGCTTAAAAATGTTAGAAATTTTAACTATTTAATCAAAAATAAAGATGTTCTATGAAAATTAGAATTTTTGTCGTATTTTATTTAAAATTTAAATGTTTTGGTAGAAGGTTTAAATTTTGTAGACAATTAACTTTTTTGATAGAAATCAAACTCTTTTGTAGAAAATTTTGTATTTTGTTAAAAATTGGACTATTTGATTAAAATGTCTGAATCTGTTTAAAAGGTAACTTTTTTGTTGAAAATTCGTCCTTCTGTCTTCATGAATTATAATTTTAGTTATTTCTATTTTTTTAACTATAAAGCTAAGGATGTGAAAAAGGTACATTTTTAAGTGACCTAAAGTTACTTTATCTAGTAACTATAACTATAGTTACTCAAAAAAGTAACTTAACCGCAACACTTTTATGGATAGCCGATAAGTGTCTGATTTACAGAAGACTCTTTTGAATAAGTTCGTTTCTCAAAATCTGTCTCTTGAATTTTTCTACCTTGGTGAATATTTCCAATGGTTGGTTGAATTGAAAAGAGCAAAATTCTCCTAAAAGGTGGCTAAGCTGACAGACCGAAGAAGACCCACTTTCTACAAATGCAGCTCTAATCCCTATTTTCCTTTGTAGAAGGATAATTTGAAGTTAATACTTTTTGTGGTCTGTTGGAGAACTCTTCCAGTAAGTAATGCCAAAATCTATTGGGCAGAAACCGCAAGATTAGGCTCAGGTAGTGTTGTAAATTTTCAACCACCTCAATTTTAATTTAAAATTTTCATGTCTTTCTAGTTCTAGTTATCTAGAATTCCTTTTTTCTCTTACCTGAGCCCAATTAGTCGCTTAATCCTTTA
>JAWWLR010000128.1:5877161-5889312 GCA_035041075.1 Acraspis erinacei
TATAATATTATATTTTGTAGCATTGTGTTATGAATTTATGTGGGATTTTGTCTTCTTGGAAAAAAATTCCACTATTGTGTCAATTTTGTTTTTTTTGTCTTTTCAAAAATTCATATTTTTGATTTTTTATATTTAAAAAAGAATTTTTTGTTAACAATTTCAATTTTCGAATTAAAAATTCAAATATCTTCTGAAAAATCATGTTTATTGCTTGAAAACTCAAGTATTTGGTTGAAACTTGGTCTATTTGGTTAAAAATTAAATTTTTTGTTCAAAACTTAGATTTTTTGTTGAATATTCAATTTTTGCATTTAAATTCAAATTCAATGTATAATTTTTTTCTGGTTGAAAATGAACTTTTTTGTTGAAAATTCAAGTTTTTAAAGAAAATGTTGTCTATTAGCTTTCAAGTTCAACTATTTAGTTGAGAATGAAACTGTTTTGTTAAAGATTCACCTTTTTTGGTAAAAAATTCGATTGTTTTGTTGAACATTCGTTTTTTGTGCAGAAAATTATTACTTTTAGATTGGAAATTCAGTTTTTTTTATAGAGACCTTACCTTTCTTTAAAAATGAAGCTTTTTGTAAAAATTCAACTTTTCGGCCTTATAATTTAACTAAATTCTAAAAAAATCGTGTTCAAAATCAGCTATTTGGTTGAACATTCAACTAGTTCGGTTTAAAATTCAACTTTAAATTTAGACTTTTCGGCTTGATGATTCAACAATTTGGCACATTTTTTTCCTTTTCTTTGAGGAAAATCTTTCTCGATTAACACTTCAATACTTTTGTTGAAAATTGTTATTATTGGTTTGAAAATTCATATTTTGGCAGAATATTAATCTTTTTGGTTTAAAATTCTACTATTTAGTTGAAAATTTTATTTTTTGCTTAAAACTCGTCGAAAATCCGTCTTTCTTGGGTAAAAATGTACTTTCTGGTTAAAAATCTTACGATCTTATGAAAAATTCCTCTTTTAGCTTGCAAATTAAACTATTTAGTTCCAAATTCAACTATTTTGTTAATAATTTATTTTTTTGTCGAAATTTCAACTTTTCTGTTGAAGATTCTTCCTTTTTGTTAGAAAATTCCTACTTTTGGATTGAAACGTCATCTTTTTAAACACTTTTATTTAATTTGACCTTCGCTCATGTCGGCCATCAATCAAATCTGCTAATCGAAAATTAAGTCACTTCTCGATAACCTAGAAACTTCATTTTTGTAATCGGCGCATCTTTCATGACAATACACTAACCTGCAAAAACATTTTGAAACCAAATTTTTTTATAAAATTGTTTTTAAAAAATGTTGTAACAAAATTTGCAAAAATTTTTTGCACAGATTAATGGTATAATAATGAAATATAGTAAAACAGATAAAGTATATAAACATCAGCGTTACTAAATTATTATTAATCATTATAGACAAATAATAAAATAATAAATAAAATAATTAATTAAAAATGTCTAAAATATTTAAAAATTAATCTAAAAATTAGAAAGTAAAATTAATAAAAAAAACGCTTTTATTTAATGCTTACCGCATTTAAAACGTACTAAAAAGTAAAAAATAATTTTTCATCATACATGAAATCATGCAAATTTTTTGTTCTAAATGAATAAAATGTATTAAATCTAAAAATAATAACAACTGACAGTATTATAAAAGCGTGGGGCCGAAAAATCATTTATTAATAAATATGCCCGACGCTTCTATATTAGTATAGTCAGTTGTTATTATTTCTAGATTTAATACATTTTATTGATTTGGAAAAATTTCTTTTCATGATTCCATGTGTGATAAGAAACTATATTTTACTTTCTAGTACGTATTAAATACGGTAAGCATTAAATAAAAACGTTTTTTCTTTTAATGTTTAGTAGGAAGTTTAATTTAAATAAAAATTATATTTTTAATGTTTTTTTTTATGTCCAATTGAAAATGTCCTATCTGGAGATTTTGGTGGGTGTCAGACAACGCTAGCATGCATCAGAGTAAAAAGAAAAAGGGGGATTGCGGTGGTCCTCACTTGGTCCAACTCGGTGGGGGATTTATTTGTCGGTCCCGAATGACTTTTCGGACTTCAGAAGGCCCCGCAGCGGCATAACGCGGCACCTTTTCTGAACTCTCGATGACGCTCCCTGTGGTGTCGGGGCTTTTGTCATCGGCACCTTACACCCATTGTGTCTTATATTGTGAGGTTTATTGTCATATAGTAGTGACACACAAGATCCAACAGGAGAAGAGATGGGTGAATAAATGAATGGAGGTAGGAGGAAAGGAGAGGGAGCGTGAGATGTTTTAAATTTAAAATTATTGTGTCGACTTAAGAATCTGCTGAACGCAAATGTAGAAGGAAATATACATGTAGAAGCATAGGCAAAATTTAGGGAAGAGATGCTCTTTGTCGGTGCTGTTTGACTTCCTGAGTTTTCATTAATGAAAAGAAGAAAGATGTTGTGGTTGTGTGAACATTGAGGAAATCGATCTGGAGTAAATGGGAACTATTTTCCCACGAGTTGAAAACTTTTTGAACTAAATTTAAATGTAATTTTTCCTTCGTATGAAAAGTGGTAACCTCCATCTTGGCAGTAATTTAGTATAGTAGGAATCGACTATATCACAGGAAAAACAGTCTTAATTCTATACTTTTCTTCTTTTTATTTTTGCTTCAAATTAAGCCAATATCTAAAATCAATCCCGACAATAGTCTTAAAAAAAGTCTTGATATGTCTTTCGATAAAAACAACACTAAAATATGGTTACTTTCAAGTATGCTCTACTTAAAACTAGCTCTATATGGCTCACGGCATGACGAAAGATCTTGTTGGCTTGAAGGAAGAAGTTACAGTGCTTCCTTCAAGTTCTGAAGGTCTAGCTTCAAGCTTTACTTTGTTAATTATTTTTTAAATGCAAAAAATTAGTGATGATTATTTAACAAAATAAAAAAAATATAGCGGTTAATAACATGCAATTTTTTATTCACTGCATACTAATTTTATTTACCAATCTATTGGTCAAAGTGCCTTATAGAAAAGATCCACGCACCATTTAAAAATATTACAATATATTAATTTTTAAATATTAATAGTAAAAACAAAAATGGTATTTTCTAACATTTCGAAATAGCAGGCGAATGCAAAAATAACTGAAGGGCTATCGTTGGGATCACTGGTCAATGCACATAATCTTTGTGTTCGATATATGTCGGAATTTTTTATATTTCTGATTTTTGAAATATGACGTGTTAAAAAGAACGGGATTCTACTATATAGATATTTAAAGATAAATACATTTTTTAAATAAAATTCTGTCACCTTTTTGACTATCACAGCCAGACTCAAGCTCCAAAATTATATTTGTTCATTATGTTTACATAATTTATATACATTAAAAGTTTATAATGTCATAAATACTTGTAAATAAAATTTAAAAAAATAATATACAGCTAATTTTAAATATTTAGCACTAGATAAAGCTTCCTTATTGCATTTTATTTAATTACAAAATTCTTCATTCATATATTTAATTTCATGTGAACAGGAGTTTGGCTCAAAAATTGTAGTGCAAATTATTTTAAAGTAGTATAAAAAAAGAAATGGCTAAATAGTATAATAATTTAAAAAATCCCTTTATTTAAAAAATCTAAATACTAATGGAAATTGATTTTTCAGATTAAAAAAAAGAAAACTTCCATTTTAATCCTGAACTGGTCCCAGCTTTCCCTGCTCTTTAAAAAAGTTTTTTTTTAAGTGCGCGAGTGCTGCTTTCTGAGGTGAGCTACAGGAAATTAACTTGCTATGTATATTGCTATGTATATTTTAAAATCAACTTATTCAGAAAATAAAATAAAATCTGACCCTTTTATTTGAATCATAATCTAGGCTTAATTTAGGAATTAGAAGACTACTTTTTAATTTAAATAGAAGCTTAGTTTAAGCCCGTTTTCCGGCTATCGGCTAAATTCTAGCCTAAATAGAAGCCTTATTCCAGTCCAGAGTCTGGCTAGGGGCTAACTTCTAGTCCGTGCAGCCGCTTCATTTAAGCCCTTATTTAGGCTTGTGACTAATTTTTAGTCTATTATTGGTCTAACTTCTAGTTCTATATGCGGCGGGGTTTAAGGCTTTAATCCTAGGCTAGTTTTTAACGGGACTGGTCTTCTTTATATTACACCTTGAAACAAGCCCCATTTTGGGCTTAAATCAAGACCCTTTTTGTCTGCAAACTAAAGTTTGTTTCATTTTCTTTAATTGGCCCATAACATGTCTTGTGTTTGAGATTGTGACTACAGAGTATTAATTGTATTAATTCGTTATTAGTTGATTAAGAAATCCAATTAATAGTAAGAAAAGTGCCAATTAAGTAAACAATATATGTAAAATAAAAATTATTTGAATGATTCAATGAAAATAATTTATTACTGCTTTTTATATTATGAACTGATTAACTAACTATTGACTGAGTGATTTTTTTAAAGTGATTATAAATTCTTTTCAATTATGTCACATAAATGTATTATTGACATTAAGGTTAGGTTATTAAATATTAGCTATTATTTCCATCATAAAATTAATTTTTTGTCAAAATATCTCCATTAAAATAATTTTTTCTACAGTTTTTGATGTTGGAAAACGAGTATCTGAATTCAATTTTCAAAAATAATTTTTGAAATTTATATTTTCTAGAATTAGTTAAAAGCTTATAATTATTTAAATTAAAGCAAAGACAAATTTAAATTTAAAAAATATATAAAGTGAGAATTATTTGAATGTTTCAGTGAAAATAGTTTTTTAAAGCTTTAAGTTACTTAAACTTAACTTAAATTTTCTGGAACTATTGCAAAAGAAATAAAAATATTCATAAATTAAGTTCAAGTTGAAAGAAAAAATATAAAGTACAAATAATTTGATTTTTTCATTGAAAATAATTGCTTGAGACTTTGTATGTTGTGAACTATTAATTAATTTTCAGATGATTAATTTTGACCACAATATTTAATTACATAAAGATTCAACTTAAAAGGTTTTAAATTAAGTAGCATAAATTGATTATTTAGTTTTAGCCTATGTAAGTGAATGTTAGCTATTAATTTTACAATACAGGTTTATTTTTTCTTTAGAATACCTCTATTAAAATCATACAATTTTCCTGATGCTTATGAAGTAAAATAAGTATATAAATTCAATGCTAAACATTATAAGTAACTATACTTATATCCATTTAACAAAAATTATTTTTAAAGTTTATTAATAAAATAAATATATAGACATGCATTTTCGGATTACAAGAAAATATAATGAACAAATTATTAGAATGTTTGAATGAAAATGCTTGTTTAATGCCTTTTATGTTGAGAACTGGTCAACTAATTACTAATTGCTGCAATAAAAACTTAGGATTTCTCTGGAATTAGTTTAAAATGTTATTGATAAATCAAATTTTTTGAAATAAAAGTTCAAGTTTCAAAAAAAGACATGATTAATTTTTGCAAAATGTTAAATTAAATAAAGATTAAAATTCAGTTTCTAAAAAAAAATTTGATGACATAAATTGCTTATTTATTCGATAGAAAATTAAAAAAAATGTAGAAGAAAAATGATTTCAATGTCTAAATGAAAATTATAGTTTAATGCTTTTTAATTTATAAACATATTAATTAATTATTAGATGATGTTTTTCACTATGTGAAATTACATAAAGATTGAATTTTAATTTCTTTTAATTAAGTAACATAGATTGAATATTTACTTCAAGTTCATGTAATTAAATATTGCCCATAATTTCCATAATAAAAGTTTGTGCATGTTTAAAATACCTCCTTTGCAATTACATTATTTTTGTAAAGTTTTGCGATTTTAAATGATTATCTGAATTCTGATTTCGAAATTATGTGCAAATATATCTTAATTTGATATTTTTGTTTGAACAATTTTTTAAAACAATTTCATTATTTATTCACAAAAAAAAGATTATAAAATCATTTTTAACATGGCTGAGAAAAAATAAAACTTTTTTTTCGTATTGCACTTTTTTCGTACGATGAACCGTTTGAAATGTACAGCGTTATAAACAAATAATTTTTTAACAAAATTGCCATATTTGCAGTGTTACCCCAGAATCCATTGCTCAGAAAAATTGCAAACTTGTACAATGTCTATATCGAGCATAGATCTCTTGAAAGGAAAAAGAAATCTTTCTGTCGAATAAAAACTTCTCCCCTTAAATTGTTGTTAAAAAGTTGTTATTTTTAAGAGGTAACCGTTTAGACTCCTCATTTATTAATAAACAATCATCCAGATCAACCAGTGTCACAATATTGCTTGAAATTGTTGCGAAAGATTTATCTAGCATTATTAACATAATTTGTTGTTCATAATTTCTTTTGGTAAATTCTTTATCACAATTTATATAATTAATAACCCTCGACCCGCCATTATTTACTTATGGTTTTATAAACAATTTATTCATTATAAACATGTCCTCACCTAAAAGCCACAATTACCAAGTTTTTAAAAATTAGCTTTTTTTATATCCTTACTTCTACCATAAACAATATAATTATCTTGGTTTGTATTTTTTATAGCCGCGCCTTATAGTTTATAAGGCCAAAAATAAATAATTGCTAGTCGTACGAAAAAATATCACGAGATAGAAATGTTTAATCATGAGTGAAGGATTAATCAAATAAATTTAATTCAATTCTGTTTATTGAGGGTTATTAATTATATAAATTGTTATAAACATTTTAGCAAAAGAAATTATGAACCAAAAATTATGTTAATAATTCTAGATAAGGTTTTCGCAACAATTTGAAGAAATATTATGACACTGGTTGTTCTGGATGGTTGTTTATTAATAAATGAAGAGTCTATACGGTTCCCTCTTAAAAATAGCAACTTTTTAACAACAATTTAATTAAAATATAGAAATTGTACAAGTTTTACATTTTTCTGAGCCATAGATTCTGAAGTAACGATTTGCAAATATGGAAATTTTGTTAAAAAATAATTTGTTTATAACGCTGTACATTGCAAACGGTTCATCGCACGAAAAAAGTGCAAGATGCAAAACAGTTTTATTTTTGCTCAGCCATGTCACAAATGATTTTATAAATTTTTTGTGAACAAATAATGAAATTATTTTTAAAAAATGGTTTAAACGAAAATTGACCCACATTTTGTTTGACCTTTTAAAAAAAAGTAATCTCGGGGACCTATAAGTGCATAGTGCAAACAGAAGAGAAATTTTGTTACGATTTTTTACGGTAGGGGGAAAGGAGTGCTTCAATGATGTACGTAATTTTTACAAATTCGCAAAAACTTCCGCCTAAAGATTATCTTTTTAGTTATCAATTTTATTATTTGATTGAAAATTTTAAAATTTCTTTAAAAAGACATGCTTTTTGGTTTTAAGTTCAACTACTTTGTTAAAAATTCGCCGTATTGGGTTCAAAATTAAACTCTTTTTGTATACATTAACCTTTTGTTTAAAATTAATATTTTGTTGCTGATAAAAATTCATTTTTTTACTTCATCGATAAAAATATAACCGTTTTGTATTTTTGTGTTGAAAAGCCAGTTGAAATCTTTTTGGATGAAAATTCAAGTCGACTGTTTTTTAATTTGTCTTTTTGACGTGAAAATTAACCTGTTTTAGTAGAATTATCATTTTTTCGACAAAAATGAAACTTTTTTATTGAAAATTTAACAATATTGTTAAAAACTAATGCTTTTTGGTAAAAAATTCGACTATTTAGCAGAAAATCAAATTATTATTCAGAATTTTTATTTTTGTGTTGGAAAGTGAACTAGAACCTTCTTTGGATAAAAATGTAATTATTTTTTATATGTTTTTTTTAATTAATCTGTTTTAGAACGAATTTCATCTTTCTTAAATAAAAATGCAACTTTTTGTTTAAAAATTAACCTTTTTTTAAAAAGTTTTTTATTATTTTATTTTAAAGTTCCCCTGCTTTAGCAAAAGTTACATCTTTCTTCGGTAAAAATGCTTTTGTTGGAACATTCCACTATTTTCTTTATTTTTTTATTTCTTTATTTTTTAAATTAAAAAATCATCTGTTTTAGGAGAAATTTCATCTTTCTTGGAAAAGAATGCAATTTCTTAGAAGAAAATTAAACAATTTTGTTATAAAGTCATACTTTTTGGTTGAAAATGCTACTCTTTTGTAGAAAATTGTACTATTTCGTAGAAAAAGTACTTTCTGTTTAAAATTTATAATTCTTTAAAATTCTTGTTTTTCATCAAAAATTCTTCTGTTTCAATACAAACTTCATCTTTCTTGGATAAAAATATAACTATTTGGTAGAGAATTCAACTCTTATGTTAAAAACTCATCTTTTCTTGTTAAAAAAAATCGTGTTTTTGGATTCAAAATTCAACTTTTATTTAAGTTTAGTTTTTGTTAAAAAGTTCATATTTTCATATTGAAAAGTCAACCTCAAAAATAATTTTTTTTAAATTTTATTTATTTATTATTATATTTTTTAATTATTATCGAGTTTTAACTCAACTTAATATTGCTTTCAGAATTTTTTTCCTATATTAGACGTAGAAAGTCGCGGTTCTTCAGAATTTTCAAACTTATTATATATTTTTTAGCTAGCTCTAAGCAAAAATAAATTAAATTTTACGAAAATAATTCCTTAAACAATTGATTAATATTTATAATAATATTCTCTTGAAATGGTGCTATAAAGTTGGAGTTTTCTCTAAGCTTGTCAACTTTTTGTATCTTTTTCGTATGAAGTGAGATAAACCTCAATTTAAGTCAAAAAATATTGTTTAAACAATTTATTATTATTTTGAATAATATTAAATTTGAATAATGAAAAAATTTGCGTTTTTTCTGAAATTTTTCATTTCTTGACCAATTTTCCATTGGATTAAATTAATAATTATCTTATGTTAACTAACAACTGTTTACATAATTTATTGTTGCCTTAAATAATATTATCTTTGAATAACGCTAGAAAGTTGCGTTCTTTTTAACTTTTCGTCCAATTTCTAATTAGAGTTAGGTAAAAATTAATAAAAATATTTGTTTAAACAAAATTATTCTATTGTAATACTATATAATTGTGGGTTTTGGAAAGAATTTCCACTTTTCCTCAACTTTTAACGTTATGAGGTAATAATTAATGCAAGTTAAAAAGGTAATTCTTCAATCAATTTATTATGTTTTATAACTATTTTTTCTTAGATAATTGCTAGAAAGTTGCGTTTTTAAAAATCGTTCTTTGTTTCTTTAGTTATCAACGAATTAGAAACAAAACATAGAGAAAACCATTTTTCAAATAATCTTTTTCTTTCTTGTGAAAATATTTTTCTAAAATGAAACAGATACTTGAAATATTCTTTAAATTTTCTAAATTTATTATTTGTTCCTATCGGAAATGTCAAACAAAAGCTGAAAATTTTATTTAAAAATCCCAAAGTTACTGGCATTATTGTCAGAAAGGATGGTTATAATCCATAATAAATTATTTAACAAATTACTTTTGTTGAATCGTATTAATTATTACATCGCTTGAAATAAAAAGTTGAAAAAAAGTTCAATCAGAAAGAATCGCAAATTTTTATTGTTGTACAAAGTAAATATAATTATTAATAATAATAAATGGTTGAAACAATTATTATTGATAAACCTAACGGATTATTGTTTTAATCTAACTGGTAGGTTAAAAATAACTTGAAAATAAGAGAATGTTATAAACAATAATCAGATATTTAAGCACTTTGTGTAAACATCTCGTCTATTTCAATTCAAGAAATAATTTTGTAAAAAATAGAATGCAAAATACTTGCTTCTTCAATCAAATATTTTAATTTTTAATTAAATTTTCAAGCTGATAGTTGAATTTTCAACGAACTGGGTTAATAAGTCACTAAGGAGATTAAGATTCTACCGCAAAAGACAGTTTCAGCAAAATGCAGGAATTTTCACACAAATAGTTGAATCAATCAATAAAAATAACTTTTAAGCCAAAGAAATAATTTTGAACAAAAAAGAGTAATTTTGTAGAATAAATATTAATTTTTAAAAAAATACATGGATTTTCAACCAAAAAGTTTAATTTGTGCAGTTAAGTATAAAGTTTCCACAAAAAAAATATTTTCAACCAAATAGTTGAATTTTCAACTGAGGAATATGAATCTTCAACCAAACATGGAATAGTTAAATTATCCATTACACATTTTTTTAAAATGTTTAAATCAAATTTAAATTTCGGACAACCAAAAAAAAGATTTTTCAAGTAAATGGATGAATCAGCAACGGGATTTTTGTTTGTTTGGAAAAAAATATTTAGATGTGGCACAAGCCCCAGAAGGTGGAACACGTATTTCCCATTAGAACAAAAATTTATTTTTGTACTTTTTTTTCAGTCACCAATATTGGCTGAATCGAGTTTAAACTCAACACGTCTCTTAATAATGAACCATAAAATATAAATAAATTATTGCAATTAAAATATCACAAATTATTATTATTATTATTGTTAATAATATTCTCTTAGACTAATGCCAAATATTGCAGTTTTTTCACAAATTTTTGCACTTCTTATCCACTTTTTAATTGAAGTGAGTTAAATAATTATGTGAAATTATCAAAATTAATTGTTTATACAAATAATGATCCAAAGCAATACTTATTGTTTATAACTAACTTCTTCTTTATTAATTCTGGTTAGTTGCGATTTCTTCTCAAATGTTTAACTGTTTACATACGTTTTATTTTGTAAAGTAATAAATAATGCTAGATAACAAAAATATTTGTTTAAATAATTTATAATTCTTTTTAACTATCTTCTCTCAGATAAGTGCTAAAGAGTTGCTGCATTTTCTGAACGATTAAAATTTGTATTCGCTTTTCACTTAGTGAGTTAATAATTAATGAAAGTTGAGAAATATCCTTATTTAAACAATTGATTATTGTGTATAATTATATTCTCGTAGAGTAACGCTAGAAATTTGATATTTTTCTGAAATTATTTATTTTAAAATAAATTTGTGAAATTTGCACTGTTTTCAGTGAATTATGTTTGCTCTTTTCCAAATCTTTATAAAAATAAGTTGAAAAATTAAGCTATCTCTTACAAGAGCCAAAAAATAGTAGAAAAATGTTTAAGCAACTATTTTTGTTAACTCGCATCAATTATTAATTCACTAAGTGACAAGTGGACAAAAAGTTAATGACTTCAGAAAAACTGCAGCTATACCTAGTAATAATATAGAAGAATATAGATATAAACAATAATAAATTTGTTTAAACAATTATTTTCGTTATATTAAATTAAAACTTGACTCAGTCAAGTGAAATGTGAACAAAGGTTACAAATTTTAGAAAGACGATATTTTTAGCATTATTCAAAGAAAACATTATTAACAATAATAATTAATTATACGAACAATATTATATTTGTTAGGATTATTTAAGTGTTACCTCTATCATTGAAAATTGGATAAAAAGTTGAACATTTTTGAAAAACAATTGCCGAACAATTGTTAAATAAATTATTTAATATTTAAATTGATGTAAAACTCAGTGATTTACTGCAGACTTAACTATTTAAAATTGTTAAGATTTGAATTGATTAACTTTAAAGTTAAATATTTTCTCGTTTAAAATATTTATAACTAAATATGACGAAAGTTTTATTTTTGACAATTAAAATTTTTTTAAATGTCATGATTAACATTTAAAATTATATTATTGTATTTTATTATTTTAATCTTTAAAACTGAAGAGTTTTAAATTGCAAATCATTAAAATTTAATATTTTTTCTTGTTATACCTTCAAAATTGAACTAAGTAATCAAAATAACGTTCCAAATTACATATCTTTACAATAATATTCTCAAAAATGGAATAGATTTCAATTTTAACCGTTCGAAATTGAAGTATTTGAAAAAATCTGTATAATACACATTAAATATTAAAGAGTCTTTAATTTTAAGTCTTGAGAACTTAATTAGATATTCAAACAAATTAATAATAAACAGTGCAAAAATACATATCTTAAAAATATAAATCTTGAATAGTATACAAATTTTTACTTTAAATCTCTAGAATTACAAAACTTTGAATATAAAATATTTTTAATTGAAGACGTTTAAACTGAAAAACGTTAAGA
>JAWWLR010000128.1:5981400-5995335 GCA_035041075.1 Acraspis erinacei
GAATAAACAATTTAGAAGCTTTTTAATAATTATGAAAGATTTGAGAATAAACGGTTTAGCTATTATTTTAAAAGGATAATTTTAAGTATTGAAGATTTCAAAATGTGGGATAAAAGAAGATGGAAGACTTTGAGACAATATTTTTAATTTATCAGAATTTACCAATTTTTTAGGTAAACTTAATTTTGTCAAGGTGTGTAAAATTTCACGAAAATGAAATATGCAGTAAAGATTTAAATAATTTAAAGAGATTAGAAAGTTTAGAAGGTGAGACAAGATAAAAAAGAAAGAAATCGTCCTTATATTCGTATGAAAATTTTAAATACTTTTTTATTTCCAAATAAGAACTTTAAGAAACAATTAAAAAAGATTTTTAAACATATCAAACGATTTCCTAAAATTTCGAGAAAAAGTTTAGAAGATTTTTAAGCAAAATTTAAACAAGAACTTTACTTAATTTAAACAAGCGATTTATTTAAAAAAAAAGTTTATTTGAACCAAACAAATAAGGACAAACAAAAAATGTATTTGAATCAAACAAAAATTTGTTTGGCCCCTTATTAAACACATAATTTGTTTTATTCAAACAAGATTTGTTTGATTTAAACAAAAAATTTTTTCAGTGAATAGAGATAAGAATAGAAGTTTATTTAAAATAATTAAAACGAGTTTTAAAGAGAAAATATTCTTCTTTTTTATACTAGAGGTTAATATAAATTGGCCGAGCGTTGCACAGTGGGGGAAAAAGTACATTTTTTCATTCTAAATACGATTCCGGCTGAACCTATGGACCGATTTATGAACTAGTTTTGAATGTTGCTGAAATGAACATGAAGTTCTCGATTAAAAGGACTGATAACGAAAAAAACTCATTTTTCGTCAACAGATGCGCGAATAATGCATTTGTTTATTAAATTTGTTTGAAAAAAAATGTATCAAATAAGTGATTGATGTTGCTAAAATTATCATGAAGTTCCCAATTAAAAGGATTGACATCGAAAAAAAACGAATATTTCCGTGGAAAAATACCCAAATAATGCATTTGTTGATTAAATTTGTTAAAAAAATCATAAAATTTATTAACAAATTATGCATTTTTCTGAAATTATCATGAGGCTCCTAATTTAAAAAAATTGATATAACAAAGAGGAATTGTTCTGACGAGAAATGCCTGTATAATGCATTTTGTTTATTAAATTTGTTTATAATATTAAAAAAAATAGTCTTAAAAGAAATTTTTTTCATTAAAATAGTTTTTCCATTCAAATTTCTTGTAATATAACTATAAAAACGTTAAATTATTGAAAATGATAGAAAACACATTTTCAACAAATAATTTGTTTTTTAAAAATTCTTTTGTTTATTGTATCATGATGGATAATCTTTATTTAATGTAAATCTATGAAACTTCAGTGATTAGAATAATTTTTATATTAATGACGAACACCGGGAACTTCAAATAGGAAACATTGACATTTTTTTTGTCATATTTATTTATTTATCAAAAATATTAAACCGATTTTGGATTTTTTTGAGAACATCTCAGCATTAGATTTTGAAAATTAAGAGTGAAAAGCAATTTCTTTCTGCCTTTAAATGTCCCCTCTAGGCATTTGTTTGTACAATTTGTTTATAAAATTAATAAAAAATATCGGATGACTAATTTTTATAATCAAGTATTATTTTTTCTATGAAAGCAAGTAACTTTAATGCAAAAATTTACTTTGCAAACGAAGAATCCATAGTGGAGTCTATTTTTTAAGTTAATTTGTTTATAACGATTAACTTAACAATTTAATAATTTTATTGCTTTAAGCTACCCTCGTGCATAAATTTAGGCAATGCTAAATACGAAAAAGGCGAATTTTTAACAAAATTCAAGAATGCCCTACCAGAACGTTGAATTTTGAATTGAGAAAGGTAAATTTTTGAACAAAAAGATTAATTTACTACTTAAAAAAACGAATTTTTAATCAAATTCGAGAATTCTCAGTGAAAAAGTTGAATTTTTAAGAAAGAAAGCAAAAAACTTTTATTTTTTATTTTCAAGAAAGCAGTTCAACTTTAAAACCTACATGGTACATTTTTTAACAAAAAGATGAATTTTAAAACAAAAGGATTAATTTTCTACCGAAAAAAGAGTTTTTAACCAAGTTAAGCAATCAAAAAATTTACTACCAAAAAAACTAATTTTCAATCAAATTCAAGAATTGTCAACCATGAAGTTGAAGCGTTAAAAAAAAGAACTTTTTTATTTTAAAGAAATTAGTTCAACTCTAAAACCTAGTTGTTAAATTTAGAACCAAAAAGATAAATAAAAAAAGGGAATTATTTTCTACCGAAAAAAATCCAAATTCACGAATTCTAAAACAAAAAGTTGAATTTTCAACTAAACAAGATGAAGTTTTGAACAAAAAAATTAATTTGCGATCAAAAAAGGCGAATTCTTAAAAAATTCAAGTATTCTTAGCCAAAGACTTAAATTTTCAACTAAAAAATAATAATTTTAAGTGCTTGACCAAATGTTGACGCTTCACATAAAAACGATGAATTTCTAAAGAAAGATAATAATTGAATACCAAAAAGACGAATTTTTAACAAAATTCAAGAATTCTCAACCAAAAAGTAGAATTTTAAACTGAGAAAGGTACATTTCCACACAAAAAGAATAATTTACTAATAAGAAAAGCTAAAGAATTTTCAAGAAACTTCGAAAATTCTCAGCCAAAAAGTTGAATTTTTAAAAAAGAAAGCGAACATTTTTTTTTAATTTTTAAGAAAGCAGTTCAATTTAAAAACTTAGGGGGTAAATTTGAACAAAAAGAGGAACTTTGAAGCAAAAAGAAAATTTTTTTACCGAAAAAAAACAATATTTTTGAACAAAATTAAAGAAAAAGAATAATTTACTATACCAAAGAAGACGAATTTTCAATAAAATTTCAGAATTGTCAACCATAAATATGAGTTTTTAAGAAAAAAATGATTTTTTGTATTTATGAGAAAGTAGTTCAACTTTAAAACCGAGTTGTTAAATTTAGAACCAAAAAGATTAATTTTCTACCGATAAAAACAAAATATGAACAAAATTGAAGAATTCTCAAACAAAAAGTTGAATTTTTAACTAAACAAGATGAAGTTTTAAACAAAAAGATTAATTTACTACCAAAAATGACGAACTTTTAACAAAATTTAGGAGTTTAAATCCAAAAAGTTGAAGTCTCATTAAAAAAGATTAATTTTTATAAAAAACGATTAGCTTACTATTCAAAAAAGTGTTTTTAATAAACCTTAAGAATTCTGACTACTGGTCAGAATTTTCAACAAGAAACTTGAATTTTCAACTAAAAAACGTAAATTTTTAAACAAAGAGATGAATTTTCGACGAAAATCATTCATAGTCTGAAAACGTACTAAAAATGTGTTTGTACTTGTAGAAAAGAATTCTCTAAATTCTACAAGGTGTAACTTTAACGTGTGACGTTACTTTTACTATAACCCCCCCCCCCCGTGTTACCAAACATAGGTTTTGTGAGACACCCCCTCCCCCTAAAGTGGTAACATAATTTATGGATAATCCCTTAAAGAAGACCCACCGAATCTTAAGAAGTACATAAATATAAGTTGTGATTAATCTTGATAAAACTCGAGAGAAATCGAATCGGCAGTAGGTATCGAAAAAGATCGTCTGGAAAGATTTCGGAAGATGTATACGTTCGACTTCGTTCGTGGCAGCGTGCATAATATGGGTCCCTATTGTCCTCCGCAAAAGGCGCGGAGGCGAGTGAGAAGGCTAATCGCATTGAAAATTCGCGCCCCGTGTCGGTGTGACTCCTCGTGAATCACGAGCGATCTCCGTAAGGCGTAAGGCGTATAGTCCTATACTGCTGCCTTAAAGGTCTTCACGGTTAAATCGCGGCGGGGTATCCGGATTCGCCGCGGAGCGACTTTTTCACCTTGTGAAGGCCGTATTCGTCTACCATCCACCTTTACCAAAAACGACTTCCGTGAGTCTTTCATACGACATTGCAAAGATCCA
Source organism: Acraspis erinacei (assembly GCA_035041075.1). NCBI lineage: Eukaryota > Metazoa > Arthropoda > Insecta > Hymenoptera > Cynipidae > Acraspis > Acraspis erinacei. The sequence continues at coordinate 5,985,437 of JAWWLR010000128.1, forward strand.
CTTGCGCAGTTTTTACAGCCAGGTGCAACTCTGATTTTAGGTCAGACGCACGCGTACCCAAATTGTCATCGGTCCACTCATTTTAGATGAAAATTAAAAAATACGCCGAGGGGTTTAAAGTCCACGGAATTTTTCCAGGGGAATTCAAATATAGAAAAAAATTTCAGCGAATAATGGGTGACCGTCGATGATATCTACTACGCTCGGCCGATGCACAGTGCGACGCACCGTGGGAATCAAATTACTTTTTTGGTTCAAAATAACGCATTTCTAAAAGAGTTTTCGAGCATAATTTTTAAATTATGCTTTCAATTCTTTATAAATAAAAAAATATGACGGAAAAATGGCCATTTTATCTATGTGACGTTATTTCTTGAAAGAATATTGTTTACGATTTTCCATAATTTTACATTTTTTTAAAGTTATATGGTAAGAAATTTGGATAAAATATAATAATAAATAATAATATATTGAGGAAGAAATTTCTGCTCGAGATTATGATTTTTAGCAATATAAAGAAATTTAAAAAACAAATGTATTCATCATTCATTTTTCGCCAAAATTTTTTTCTATGTAATTTTTTTAATTTGGACATTTATGCTAATTTTAGAAAATTTCATAATTTTAGAAAATTTTATAATTTTCTGATTACTTTTACGATTTTTGTAAACAGATTTAATAAACAAATGCAATATTCGGGCATTTTTCGGTAAAAAAATCGTTTTTTCTAAAGCGAGTCCTTTCAGTTGGGAACTTCATGACAATTTCTGCAAAATTCATAAATATTTGGTAAATTTTATGATGTTTTTAAACAAATGCATAGATAAGACTTCTGTCAAAATACAAATTCGTTTTTTCCGATGAAAACTTTTTTAATTTGGAACTTCATTATAATTTCAGAAAAAATTCATAAATCATTGATAAATTTTATGAGTTTAAAAAAAAACATGCGTTAACCTGAAGCTGCAGCCTTATTGAATCAATGAAAGTAAATGAGATACTTAAAATAAAAAAACTGAGATTGAAAAAAAAACTTTTTTGTAGACAAATGCCCAAATAATGCATATGCTGATTAAAATTTAGAACATCATCGAATTTATCAACTAAGTATGAGTGTTAATGAAATTATTATTAAGTTCCCAATAAAAAAGACTTAAATAAAAAAAATTGTCCATCTACAGAATCTCGAATCATGCATTTGTTTCTTAAATTAGTTTAAAAACTCATAAAATTTATTAAATAATTATGAATTTTGCTGGATTTACTATGAAGCATTAGTTTTTCAAAACTGTTTGAAAAAATGGTAAAATTGATTAATAAATTCTGAATTTTTATGAAATTATCATGAAGTTCCCAATTAAGAAAGTTGTAATTGAAAAAAACGAATTTTTCTTCCGAAAAATGCCTTTACTATGCTTTGCTTTATTAAATTTGTTTAAAAAATCATCAAATCTATCAACTGGTAATGCATGTTGCTGAAATTATCATAAAGTTCTGAACTGGATGGACTGGTATTGAAAGAAACGTATTTTCCTGCCGAAAAATGTCTGAATAATGCACTTTTTAAATTATTTTTTTTTACGAAAATCATAAGATTTTAAAAAAATTATGAATTTTTCTAAAATTATCATAAAGTTCCTAATTAAACAAAAGAAATCGAAAAAACTAATTTTTTTGTCGAAAAATGGATGATTAATTCATTTATTTATTAAACTTGTTTATAATAATAACAATAATAATCTCAAGAAGAAATTTCTTCATCTTTATACTGTTTTTATTCAAATTTCTTGCGATATAACTTGAAAAAAATAAACTTATGAAAAATCGTAAAGAGCATTCTTTCAACAAAGAACTTGTTTATAATTTGTTTTATTATATACTGATGAAATGTGTGTCAGTAATGTTACTATATGAAACTAAGATGATTTAAAGAATGTTCATGTTATTGGCGAGCACCGGGGACGTCAAATAGAAAAGTGGATATTTTTTTCGTCATGTTGGTTTATTTATAAAAAAAAATGGAAACCCTATTTTAAAAACGACAATTCTCCTAGAAAACTTATCTAGCTTTCAGAAAAAAAAAATTCGTCCAAATCGGTCAATATTTGTGGGCTATACGTAATTTTGAAACAAAATTAAATAATTAACAGGATATCAAATCTAATTGTTGTAAACAAATTATATTAACAAAATATGAACATCGTGGAAATTTTCCTTGCAAAGTATTTTTGTATGTTGAAATTGTTTGATTTTATCGACGGCGATCATATTACATTATGAAAATTTGTTGTTTGGTATAATTGGCTTATTAGATGAAAAAAATTATATAAACAAATCTATAGTTTAGGAATTTATTGGCCGAAAGTAAACTTTTTTCTTTCTTAATACCTCTAAATTCAAATTTTTCAAATTATATAACTGCATGGTGATGTTTAGTTATGAATAATTATCATTTGGCATTATTTCTTTATTCTATAAACAAATTTTGTAAACAAATGTATGGTTTGTCCATTTACAGGCAGAAAATAATCTTCGTATTTTCTGATCGACTTTAAATTATACAAGTAATAATGTTTAGTGGGGAAGGCTTCTTATTTGATATCATTTGTTTATTTAATAAATAAATGCACAGCTTAGAAATGTGTATACTGAAAGTTATATTATTTTTATTATTTACTTCACATGACGTAACTAGAAATTTTTTGGGATTATCCAGAAGAATTAGATTCCAAGCTGTCCACAAATGGCCAAACTATGCATTTATTTATAGAGTAAACAAATTAAATCGAACAAGAAGTCTGCACCACTAAATACAATTACTTATAGAAATTCAAGACTATCAGAAAGATAAACGATTACTTTCTATCTATAAATGGACAAATTATGCATTTGTTTATAAAATTTGTTTGCGAAATAAAACAATAATATCGAATTACAATTATTCATATCTAAATATTAAATAATACTATTTATATAATTTGAAGGCATTGAGAATGAAAAACAATTACTTTCTGTCAATAAATTGCTAAAATATCCAATTATTCATAGAGTTTGTTTGTAAAATGAACAAATAATATCTAAAGACAAGTCTGCGTCAATACAAATCACCACTAATATAATTTAAAAACGATTAAAAAGAAAATCAGTTACTTTCTCTTTATAAGTGGACAAACAATGCATTTGTTTATAAAATTTGTTTATCAAATAAGCAAATAAAGTCGATTGACAATTCTTCTTCACTAAATATCACTACTTATGTAATCTGAAGATGATTATATTCAGAAGCGATTACTTTCTCTCTACAAATGACCAAACTTAATTTGTTTAAAAATTAACAAATAATATCGAATGACCAATATTTAAAATTAAGAGTTACCATTAATACAATTTAAAAATACCAAGAAAGAAAAATAATTACTCTAGGCCAATACATGCCTAAACTATATATTTGTTTAAATAATTTTATTATAAAATAAAACCATTATACCAGACAACAAATTTTCAAGATCAAATATGATTCTGTGGATAAAATCAAGAAATTTCAGTTTATAAATATACTTTCTAAGCAAAATTTCCACAATATTGATATTTTGTTAACATAATTTGCTTATAAAAATTAGATTCATTATTTATATTCTTTAGATACTTCTTCGGGTCTGGTAATTACTCTTCAAACAAATCTTTAGTCTACTCATTTTAGATGAAAATGAAAAATTCACCTCAGGGATAGAAGTGAACGGGATTTTTCCGTGTTCATTAAAATTTATTTTTAAGAAACCTGAGTAATGGATGACCGCTGATCAAATTGATTACGCTCGGCCAATGCTCGGCCAACACATAGTGGGATGGTTCTGGTACTTACTGCTAAAAATAGTCAGTTTAAAAAAAATTATTGCTATTAAATTTCTAAGAAAACTGTATAAGCTGATTAATAAATTATTTTTTCTTATAATTATTTATTGTATTAAATTGGTTAAGAAGCTTGATGAAAGACCGAATAGAGGTTGAAGCGTTGTTAATTTTAAATCCAGTGTTAACTACTGAAACCCTTTGATAAATGAGGTAAAATATTGAGTTAATTTAGGTAATAGGTAGATAAACTTTTATTTTGCAGCCTGCTGGCCTTAAAAAATTGACTTGCTTACACTTCCATTTTTACAGTATTTCCTTACAACTACATTTTTTTTTAAACTAACATCCATCCACACCTTATCTCTAAGCCGACCTCGCCTTCCTCGCTTCGCATCGCCTCGCCCGCATGTCGCTATTGTCTCGCCTCACACGCCTGACGCTACTTTCTCGCCTTGCTTCGCATTACCAGACTCTTCCTCCGCAGCTAATCCCTAAAAAAATTGTTGTATTTTTATGTGAATTCCAACAAATTGCCGGCCTATCTCCATAAAAATTTTTAAAAAAATACTTTTTCCACGCTATTGATCAATATTGATCAATTCTTAAGATAGTAGTGTACAGAAATGTGATAATTATACATTTTTTCTTCCAAAATTAGGTGGTGTTCCCTCAGGCACCGTTGACGTAATATTGACGGAAGCTGGTCCAATATCTGGTCAGCTTTCCGTAGCCAAAAGAGAACCTCCTTGGCTGTATAAAAGACCCCAGCAGAATTTTCAAGAGTATGAAATTTATTTCCTTGTACCTGCGATAAATAATTATGCATCTAGTATTCGCTATGAATTTCAAGGAACTCAGGCTCCTCTTCCGGAAAAATTTCGTATAACTCTATTGGGGCATCAGTATTATAGCCATGAGGAATTTTCAAAACACGTACCCGGGAAATTTAATTTCGAGTTAACCCCACTCGATCGCTTATATATAACAGTACCTGGAACTAGGGACGTCTATTTACAAAAGATAATAACGAAAGAGGAACTTCTAAGAATACAACCGCAGCTAATTCAGGCACTTCGGGCAGCAAGGAGGAACCGTCCTCAACTTCAAGGTAAGGAAAGTATTGAAAAATTTCCTGTTCAATGATGACGTTAAAATTATTGAATCATTTTCTATACCCCCTTTGAGCTCTCGTTTGTAGTCCCCACATCATTACAATTTATTTGTAAACTGAATCCCTTTTGTGCCCAGTTGTGACAATATTATCCAGAATACTTTTGGATACCCAAAAGCGACCATAAAATAGAACATTAATTTTAATTCCTTTTCTCATGCACATTTTGCTGCTCGTATTTGTTCTTTTTAGAATAAAAATTAGGTTCAAAGCATTCAATATACAGTATTAGTCATTTTAAGTTGGCAAGATTTATTGACAGATAGGTAGATGGGGTGAAAACTGATCTTTAAAATTTATTTATCATGGCTTTATATTTTTTTTAATTCATCACATTTTGATAAAGTGAGAAATGGGGGTGGGATGGCATCCCTTTGACCGGTCACAGCAATAATGTTGTTAAAATAATTTCCCTTTCCACGGTCTCGTGGGTTTGGAAGGTATCACTTTGACCGGTCACATAAATAATGTTGGTCAACCCCCTTCCCCTTTCCAAGGTTTCTTGGGGCAGGAAGGCACCCCTTTTATTGTACACGAAAATAATTTTGGTCAATCCTCTTTCCCACGTCTCCTGGGGGCGGGAAGGCATCCTTTTAACCAATCACAAAAATAATGTTAGTAAAACCCCTACCCCTTTTCAACCTCCCGTAAGGGGAGGATGTCACCCCTTTAAACGATAACAAAAACAATGTTGGCCAAACACATTCCCCTTTCCAAGGTCTAGCAGGGGCGGGGAGGAACCTCTTTAATCGAAAAAAATAAGAATGTTGTTCAAACCTCTTGACAACGTCCCGTGGGGGCGGGAATCCAACCTATTGACCAGTAACAAAAATAAGTTTGTCCACGCCCTTCCCCTTTCCAACGTCCCGTGGGGGCGGGAATCCAACCTATTGACCAGTAACAAAAATAAGTTTGTTCACGCCCTTCCCCTTTCCAAGGTCTCGTGGGAGCAAGGCACCCCTTTGACCGGTCAAAAAATTATTATGTTCAAACCCTGTTTCTATTATATTTATGGAACAAAATTAATTTTTCTGAGTTTAAAGTTAACCAATCTATTATTGTTTTTAGCAATTTTCTCATAGAATAGAGTTGGAAAAGTCACGGGTTTTTTTAATTTTCCACTTTTTTCCAATTTTCAAAGAGAGGAAGGTGGTAGTTCATCAATGTTAACAAGAGTGATTGTATAAACAATCTATTATTATTTTAAATAATATTCTCTTCAAATAATGTAACGAAATTTCAGTTTTTTTTTTAAATTTCACTTTTAGTGCAATTTTCAATTAAAAGAAGCTAAATAATTAATTATAAACATAAGAAGTAATTGTTTAAACAATTTATTATTATTCTTAGTAATATTCAATTTGAATAATAGCAAAAAGATTCAGTTATTTCTGAAATTGCTGGCTTTTCGTCCACTTTCCAATTGGAGTGAAGTAGTAATTAATTCAAGTTATCAAGTATAATTGTTGAAACAATTTATTATCATTGTTAGTAATATTTTCTTTGTTTAATTAGTAGAATGTCGCAGTTTTTTATGAAATTATCAAATCTGTCTATTTTTCATTGAATGTGACTTAATAGTTAGCAAAAAAGTTGTTTAATCACTTTAATATTGTTTATAACTATTATAGATATAATTATAGTTTGTAAGTATTTTAAGATAAGTGCTAGAAACTTGTGATTTTTCTGAAATCTTTAACTTTCCTTCATTCTGTTAGTTATTAATAAATAAATATTAGAGAAAACTACAATTTAAATAACTTCTTCTTTTTTGCGAATATATTTTTCTGAAAAAATATATATGAAAAATTTTCTTTAAATTTTCTACACGAATCATATTGAATACAACTTTCCCTTGATCAACTTAAACCTTCCACCTACTATACTCCTCATTATTTCATTTTTTGTTCTTTCGTCTTAAGTAAGATAGCTTCCTTGTTTTAAATTAATTTGTTTTAGAATTAAGATAGGAATACAAATAATTTACTTAAACAATAATACTATTTGAAAAATAATTTTGTTGTGGTTGACTTGTTTTTTGGTCATAATTAAAAAGGCGAAGAAAACTTAAAGATTTAAAAAAAAAACATAAATTTTCAGCCATTTTCATTAAGTATTACCTCACAAGTGCAAAAAGGATAGAACGGTAAAAATAGCTTGAAATCCACAAACTATCAGGCATTGATATAGATGAAAATAGTCATAATCAAAAATAATTTGTTTAAACAATTATATTTCCTAATAATATCGGTAATTATCAAGTGACGCCTGATGAAGAATATGCAAATAGTTAACAATTTCAGAATAACTGCAATATTATTGACATTTGATAAATTTCCAAAAATTTGATAAATTTCCAAAAATATGATCAAATTTTAAAAAATTTGATAAATTTCCAAAATGTTCAAAAATTCTCAAAAATTTTGAAAATTTTTTAAAATTTGATAAATTTCCAAAGATTTGGTCAATTTACAAAATTTCTAAAAATTTTGAAAATTTTTAAAAATTTGATAAATGTAAAAAAATTTATATTTTCAAAAAATTGATCAATTACCGGAACAACGGGGCGTTGGGGCAATGGGGCAATGGGGGCAATGGGGGCAATGGGGCGTTTTCAAGGGGGGTCGGACAAAAAAAAAATTTCTCGTTCCCTTTCTGAACGAAATACTTTTCTAGCTATCTAGAATTAAACTTTAAGATAGTGATAATTTCCTTTGACTTTAAAATAGACATAAAGGTCTGTATGTTATGTAAATCAAATTTTCTACTTTCAACATAAAAAAACTGACGTAATGCTCAATATTCAAGCGAGTTATATTGCATATCTCGCTGCGAAAAGAGATTTAAAATCACCTGGATGTAACGTGACCCATAAAAGCAGCAATGACAGTCTGCAAATTTGAATCGATGTCGAGATGTACCTTTTGATTTAAATCCAATACTCAATTGTTCAACAGTGTTGAATTTTTTCATCTGAATATATTATCGTGTATACCTTTTTTATGGATAAATAAAAATTGTATGACAGAAAAAACTAAAAAGAGAAATAAAAAAAAAATTAAAAAGATGAACTTCCCCAAGACGGTTGAAACAGGTTTTTCAGTCAAGAAAGAAAACAAAATTCAATTGAATCATAATTTTAGTGGAAAATTAATTTTGAAGACAAATTAAAAATTTCAAATAACTATTTTTGGAAGTTTTGTTTTTGTTTATATAAGTGAATATTCCATAGGTTTATTTACAAAATAAAAAAATTTAAATATTTGTTTGGACTTAATTTTCAAATATTTGGTAAGTTTTGTAAAATATTTAAGTTTTGAAATATATTTATACTCTTCAAATTTTTTAAGATTTGCAAAGATTTTTCAAACGGTTCAGAATCATTCCCAAAGTTTATTTAAAAATGCTTTAAATTTTTCCTTAATTTTTGGGAAATTTTTAAAAATAAAAAACATTTGTCTTAAAAGTTTCCAGATTTCTAAAAATTTTAAGAAATGTTGTGAAATATTTTTGAAAAATTGATAAAGATTCATTTTTCAAATGAAAAAATATAAAAATTTTTCTCAGAAATCTTGAGAAAATTTTGTATCCTTTTGAAATCTTTCAAAATTCTTGAAAAAATCTATATTTCACTTTAAATTTGTTAAAATCTTTTCGACTTTAAAATTATCTTTGTATCTTTTCAATACTTCAAAATATTTCTTGAGCCTTTTCAAATTTATGATCAAAAATTTTAACCTAGCTTTTTAACCTAAATCATTCGAAAAGATTTGAAATATTTTTCAATTTTCTTTTTAATTAATTTTTAAAAATAAAGTCATTTACAATTTCCCTAGGAATCCTTCGAATATTTTTTAATATCCTCAAGCCTTTCAAAACAAAAATATACTTTTTTATGTGAGGGGAAAGGATGGGCGAAGAGAGGGGAATTAATTGGCGAAGAGAAGGGAAGGGAAGAGTGGGAGAATAAAGGGACTGAAAGAGGTATGGCGATGGCTGTGAGGAAGGGGTGATGCAAGGGAGATGTGTGAGAAGAGAGGGAGAGATGGTAAGAGTTGTATGTAGGAGGATGGAGAGTGGGGGAGGAGAAGTGGTCAAGAAGGAGGGTTCGAGAGGGGAAGAGGAATGACAGGGTAGGTTGTGGTTGAGGTGAGAAGGGGAAATAGATATGTGATAAGGGAGTAAATATGGGGAAGATGAGGGAAGGGAAAGGGTGAGGGTGACATAAGGCGTAGGGGTGTAAAGGAAGTGGATTAGGTTAAGGGATAGATAGGAATGCATAGAGAAGATCGGGAGTAAGGAAAGGATTAAGGAGGAGAATTGTAGGAGAAAGAATGAGAGTAGGAAGACAATGGGGTATTAGAGAAATAGGGGAGAGAAATAGAGGATGAAGAGAAGAGGGTTTGAGCGATGCTGATGAAGTGTAAGTAAAAGGATGAGGGAGGTGGAGAGAAGGAAAGGAGAAGAGTGTGGTGAAGGGCAGGTAATAGAGAGTGAGGCAGGAATTATATAAGGAAGATATGTGAGAAGGGAGCGGAGGGAAAGGGATGGTACGAGGTGTATATAAAGAGGCTGGAGAGGAGTTGAGAAGATGAAGACGACGAAGGGTGGAGTGAGTGGATGAGGTTGAGGTTAGGGTTCGGAAATAAGTCTTAAGATATGGCTAAGTGTACATGGAAAGGGTGAGTGTGGAGGTAAATGAGTGAAGAATGGAGGTGTCTAAAAGGGAGAGTGAGATTGAGATGAGGACGGAATATGATGGTAGGAAGCAGAAAGGAATAAAAGATTAGAAGAAGAAGAAGGGTTTAAGGATGGTGATGTAGGGTAAGGGAAGGTGAAAAGACGGGTAAGGAGAAAAAGGAAGAGGAGAGGACAG
>JAWWLR010000128.1:5995435-6015482 GCA_035041075.1 Acraspis erinacei
AGTTAAGTTTTCAATCAAAGACATAAGCATTCAAACAAAAATTAAATTTTTAACAATTTAGTTTAACTTTTACCGAATGAGTGTAATTATCAATTAAAAAAGATTAATTTTCTACAGAATAGTTCAATTTTCCACCATAGAAATGAATTTTTAATTTTTAACCAAAAAGTTGCATTTTCATTCAAAGAATGATAGTTGAATTTTCTGTTAAAAAGATATAAATTGACTTTTCCCATCAAAATATGAATTTTTAAGCAAGAAATAAGTTTCCACGAAAAAAATGAATTCTCAATCCAAAAAGAGTATTTTTAAACAAAAAAGGACTTTTTAACAAAACTGGTGAATTCTGTACTAAATAGCTGCATGTATATCCAAAATAGATGGAATTTCTCTTAAAGCAGATGAATTTTTATGAAAAAAAATGAAAAATATAGTTGAATTTTTATCCAAAAAAGATTCTATTTGACTTTCCAAGATCAAAATATGTTTGTTTTTTTTAACAAAAAATAAATTTGTACCAAAAACAATGAACTTTCAATCCTAAAAGACGAATTTTTTTCCACCAAAAATGATAATTATACAACAAAGTAGTTAAATTCTCTATCAAATAGTTTCCTTTTTAATTTTATCGAAGAAAGATGAAATTTGTACTAAGACAAATGAATTTTTAATAAAAACCGGCACAATTTTTTTGAGTTGAACTTTCAACTAGAAAAGATTCAGTCTTTTTTGAACACCAAAATTTGAATTTTAAACAAAAAGTACATTTACTATGAAATAGTTGCATTTTCAACAAAACAGTGGAATTTGCTTTTTGAATTTTTGAAACTTGAACTTTGAATTTTTACCCAGAAAAGATTTCAGTTCTTTTTTCAAAAAAGTCTGACCTTTGTAAAAGAATTAATTTAAACCAAAAGTATGACTTTTCAACAAAATTGTAGAATCTTTTACCAAATAGTTGATTTTTTCCCCAGCAAGACGTGAATTTTGCTAAAGCAGGTGAATTTTTAAATCAAAAAGACAAATTTTCAAAAAAAGGTTGCATTTTCAAACGACGAATTTAATTTGTTCAAGAAAGATGATATTTCTCCTAGATCAGATGAATTAAATATTTTTTAAATAGTTAAATTTGTGCCTGAAGAAGATTCCAGTTATAATTTAACACCAAAATAAAAATTGTAAACAATAAATTAATTTTTTCTTAATAGTCGATTTTTCAGCCAAAAAGTACGACTTTTTGACAATATTGTTACCTTTTCAACCGAACAGGTGCATTTTTGTCCAAATAAAATGAAAATTTTAATAAGACAGGTGAAGTCTAAAATAGAAAAGACGAATTTTCAGAAAAAAAATATGAATCTTAAACAAGGGTTTAAAGTTCAAAAAAATTACATTCTTAACCCAAGAAGACGAGTTTTTAACAGTACAGTTGAATTTATAACCAAAAGGTATTTCTTTGAAAGAACACTGTCAAATTTTCAACCAAATAATAAAATTTATGACTAAAATAATAATCTTCAGGAGAAAGCTTTTGCGAATTTCCAAAAATTACGTACATGAGTAAAGAGCACCCTCCCCCTTCCATAACAAATTGTAACGAAATGTCATGATGCTGAAAACGAAATCCATTAACTTTTATAGTAAATTTACTACACTTTTATTTAACTTCAGAATCGGTTTATGAAAATTACAAGTGCTTTATGAAAATTCCTAAATGGTAACAGAAATATCAGATATCGTAACGGAAAGAAGTGCGCAGTTGCATGCGCACTCCTCGCTTCTCGAGAGCGTTCGGCTAACAGACGCAGTCAGGGAATAAATTAAAGGAGAATAAATTTGAAAGATTTTCAATATTAATTTGCAATTGTTTTATTTTGTTTATAAAATATTCTAGGATAATATTTCTACAAGCTTAAGTTTCTGGTCTCTGAATATGAATATGGTCAATACTCAAATAGAAAACTTGTTTTTGATTTGAAACTCATATGTTTGTGCTTAAAATTCAACAATCTTTTATAATTTGCCTTTTTGATTTAAGAATTTATCTATTTTTGTAGAAATAGCATTTTTATTAAATAGCATCCTTTTTATTACAAATTCAACTGTTTCGTTGAAACATCTTTTTGGGTTGAAAACTCAAGTATGATCTGGGTGAAAAATTTACTTCTTGTTCTAAACTTTTATTTTGATATTGAAAGGTCAAAATAAAATCTTTTTCAGACCAAAATTCAATTTCTTTTAAGTTTAATTTTTGATTTAAAAATTCATATATTTTAGTAGAAATTATATCTCTCTTGGATAAAAATGGAACTTTTCCCTTAAAAGTTAATAGTTTCTCTGTTTGAGTATTTATTTTTTTTTTATTTTGGTTGAACCACTTTATTAAGAAATCATTTTTTTGGCGCAGCATTCATATTTTAGTTTTAAAAAATCAGCTATTCTACTAGAAATTGCATTCTTTCTGCGATAAAAATGTAACGGTATGTTTTAAAATTTAGGATTTTTATTCAAAATTTATTTTTGGTTCTTAAAAACTTAAGTTTTTGTTGAAAATTCATATTTTTGGGTAGAAAATGCAACTCCTCTCATAGAAAACTTTTTCCCCATTTAAAACTTATAGATTTGTGCTTAAAAGTCAAACTGAAATCTTTTCTGGGTGAGAATTCAACTAATTTTTCGATAATTTGTCTTTTTGAGTTAAAAATTTATATATTTTAGTAGAAATTGCATCTATCTGAGATAAAAATGTAACTGTTTGTATAAAAATTCAAATTTTTTTTTTGAAAAGAGTTGTTCTTTTTTATTAAAAATTAAATTATTTTGTTGAAACATCTTCTTTTTGGATTGAAAATTCAGGTATAATCTTCGTATAAAATTTACTTCTTTTTCAAAACTTATATTTTGATACTGAAAAGTCAAAATAAAATCTTTTTTGGATCTAAATTAATTTTTGTATTTAATTGTAATTTTTTATTTAAAAATTCATCTGTTTTAGTAGAAATTTCATCTTTCTTGGATAAAAATTAATTCTAAATTAATTTGTTTGGTTTTAAGTTCATCCATTTTTATATAAATTTACAGTATATATTTATCTTAAAAATAAAAATTATATCAAATGCGAAAAAAATTCTTAACATAAGAGATAGACTTCGATTATATATCTGATAAAATGAGTGTACGTCCTAGAAACATAAGTCTTTTGTAGTAACTTCACCAATATTTTCTTCCTATATTTATACGAGTATTCTTCGGACAAATATAGACTACATGATTTATATTAGAATTAATGTACTGAAAAAAAATTTTTAACCTCCTTCAATTTCCAGTTACAGTAACTGAAAATTCCTAAACTGTAACAGAATTTTCTGAAACAGGTGACTGGAGTTATACCACTGCTGATATTTCTGTTACAGTTTAGGAAAATTTAGAAACAGTTCCTGCATAAAGCTTTAGTGACGCATCTCTGAAAATTCCTACGGAAATTTCTAACAGTGTAAATGTTGATAGATTGAACGAAAATACGGTACATAATCATTCTGATCCTCCCTGTCATTTTGAAAGACAATTTTAGACAAATTGACCCAACCCTGTTTGTATTAAAAAAAGAAGATAAGCTAAAAATTCTCCTATTACAGTAATTCACATCCCTAATCTTGGCCATCTGACACGAAATATACGACCCCAAGCTTATCGTTCAAAGTATCTCACTAACGAAGTACCACAGTCTCAAGCGTAGAAGCAATAGACGTGTCGGATTTCAGTGATCGCTTTACAATGAATTCAAAAGCGATAATAATCGCACACCGTTCCTCAATTAATTCGAGAAACGTGTTCGAAACGTGTAGTGCACGCGCTGATAACTATCATACTCGATTCTTTTGAAACTCGTCTCGACAAATCATCGTCCTCGTTAGCCCTGCAGGTAGGAAGCTACTATATTAGGTCATAGTATATCCCCGGTGCGTATGAAAAAAAACCCTGTAAAATAAAGCTATGAAGAAAAACCTTTTTTAAAGACGCCGTTAAAAATAAATTGTTCATTAGCTGGCTGTGAAAAAAAATATTGTTTTAAAGCGCCATGAAAAAAAGACATTTTTCAAAGACGCCGTGAAAAATAAATTGTTCATTAGCTGGCTGTGAAAAAATATTGTTTTAAAACGCCGTGAAAAAAAAACATTTTTCAAAGACGCCGTGAAAAATAAATTGTTCATTAGCTCGCCGTGAAAAAATGTATTGTTTTAAAACGCCGCGAAAAAATCCCTGTTCATGAAAATGCCGTAATAAGAAACTTATTATTAAAGCATCGTCAAAAAATATTTATGAAAACACTCGGGAAGCAAATATTTTCACATCGTTTCTTCAAGTAAATAATTAGTTTTTCATTTTGTTATAATTATAATGTTTTATTATTTTATTAATAATAAAATATGTTATATAATTTAACATTGAATGTTGGTATTTTCTTAATTAACATAAAAATCATAATATTAGTAGAAGTAGTAATATTTTATTCTAGATATATGAAATTTTATATAAATTATATATCTTGAATAAAATATTACTGCAGCTACAAATAAATATAATATAATAATATTATAATTATAACATGAAAAATTAATTATTTACTTGAAGAAACGATGTAAAAAGATTTGCTTCCCGAGCGTTTTCATAAGTATTTTTTGACGATGCCTTATTAATAGGTTTCTTATCACGGCGTTTTCATGAACAAGGTTTTTTAAAAAGGTTTTTTTTCGCAGTGTTTACCAATATGTATTTTTTTACAGTGTTTACTGCGATATATTTTTGTTTATCGCTTTTTATAGAGATGAGTTTTTTTTCAATGGCGTTATGATAAGAAGTGTTTTTTTTCACAGCGATATAATTTACGAGTTCGTTCTCCTAAGCACCGGTGATATTAGGTCACAGTATATATTCTAATTTTTTCACATGGATGGTATTCAGTTTCATTTTTTAGACCCTGAGCCTTAAGTATTTTTCGCAGATTTTAATTAGAATCTGGCGGCTCGTAAATAACGCCCCAAAATGGCGAGGTTGATTAACTTTTTCGTACCCTTTCTTTTTCATCCGAAAGCAAATTACTTATGCGGCGGTCATGTCCTTCCTTAGCGAGGAGAAAAATTTATATTTAATTACAGCATGGATATTTTAATCGCAATCATTCTTAAGATTACTGAAATTGTTAAGGAAAATATCTTTTTTTATTGTAAAAAGAAACAATAATTAAGTTTCTGGATATTTAATTGCCAACTTTGCAACCCATTCATAATTAAAAATCGTTTATAAAAAAATTCTCTTATTGAAAAGGTTGGATTTGTTTTAAGAAAAATCCAGATTTTTTTTAAATATAAGAAAGAAATGTTTTCCTATATGGATAACTAAACTACTAACAATTTTTTTACGAGGTCAGTTTTATCTCAAGTGTAGATGTTAGCATTTTCTTCAAAACTCATGCTTTTGATTTTCTCCGATATTTTATATAATGTATAAAATAAAAAAGTACAAATTTTAGCTTCCACAATATAAGGAATGTCAAAAACAAAATATTTAAATTATGACAGGCCATGAATAACAAAAGAATCCGGAAAAAAGGGAATAAAAATTCGAGCCGGAAATAAAATTTTAAGTTGTAAAAATGTGACATTTTTCATTGGTGTCGAAAATCTTATTGTTGTTATTTATTTGATTTTTATTTGATCCATAAAGATTTTAATGCAATGAAAAAATTAAATCATTTAAGATTTTAAACCATTTAGGTTTTATACTAAAGAATTAATTTTGGGTTAAAATTCTTTTTTAAGATGTGGAAAAAGAATTTTGAATATTGTCGAATTTTTTGTTATTTTGCAGGATTTTAGAAATTGTGTGGAAAACTGAATTATTTCAAAAGATATTTAGTCGTCTTAGAAATTTGAAAAAGATTTATAAATATGCAATAAGATTGTGAATTTTTTAATGATTTTAAATAGATTCAAGTTATTAATGAAATTTTCTTTAAATTCCTGGGAAGTTTTCAAATGATTTTTAATTTAAAAAAATGAATTTTAAGAGAAAATTAAAAATATTTTAAATGATTTTCTGAAATTTCTAAGAACAATGTACAAGATTTTAAAGAAAATATTGTAATTTTGCATTAATGAATACATAAAAAAATCGAGTAGGTTAAAGAAATATTTATAAGTGTCAAAAAGTTTCAAATATAATTTAATGTTTGAAAACAAATAGAAAATAGAATGTAGATTATTAATGATTGCGAACAAAATTTTAAATGATTCTTAAGAATTTTGGAAGGTTTCAAGAGTAGAAAAGGGTTTTAAGATTTCTGGGAAAATTTTAAATTTCGAAAGAGTTCCCAAATTTAAAAAACAATCCAGAATATTTTGATTTAAACATTTCTTTTAATTTCAATAGATTTCTGGACATTTTGAAAAAAGCCGAGAAAAAAGGTTTTTTTTCTCGATTTTATAAGATTCTTCCAAATTTTTCAAGTGATTCGAGTAAGTTAAAATATTTCTGAGAGCTATTTTTCTTGCAAAAAATGTCACTCAATTGGATAAAAATGCAATTCTGTGGTTAAAAATGAATCTGATTTTATTAAGAATTCAACTACCTTTTTGATTATTTGCCTTTACTAGTTGAATTCAATGTAGTAATTTAAAAATTCACTTTTTAAAAATAAAAACTGAAGTTTTTTGTAGAAAATAGTTTTCTTTGACTGAAAATTTAACTATTTCATAGAAATTACATTTTTTTAACCAAAAATGTCACTATACCATTTTTGGTTAAAAAATGCATCTTATTAGTAAAAAATTCAGTTACTTGGTTGAAAAAGATTTTTTATTTATGTTTGGTACTAGGTAACATAAATTACCAAAAAATTTCATAAATTTCCGTAAGTGTATAAAAATATTTTAAATCGAATGTTGGATAATTTAGGTTTAGTTGCCATGTTTACCTGTAAAATTATCATAAATGACCGAAAATTTCCATACATTTCAGCATATTTATAGATATTTTTAAATTGAATTTTAGGGTATTTGTCTTAAGTTACAATAAATCAAATCATCTGTAATATTACCATAAATTACAAAAAAAATCATAAATTTCCGGAAATATATAAAAATGTTTAAAACCCAATTTTCGATCATTTATGGTAAGTCACGATATGGTTACCTGTAAAATTACCATAAATGACCGAAAATTTCCATCAATTTTCGCAAATTTATAGATATTGTGAAATTTAATTTTTGGAAATTTATGTTATTTTACCATAAATTACCTGTAGTGTTACCATACATTACAAAAGGTCATAAATGAACGGAAAATTAAGAAAATTGATTTGATTGAATTTTGGGTAATTTATTGTAAGTTGCCATATTTACGTGGAAAGTTCCGATAAATTCTCGGAAATTTCCATAAATGTCCGTCATTTTATGGAAATTTTTTTAATGAATTTTTGGAAATTTCTCTTCAGTTACAAGAAATTACCTGTAATATAAACACAAAATACCAAAAAAATTTCGTAAATTTCCGGAAATGTATAAAAAAGTTTAAAATCGAATTTTTGATAATTTATGATAAGTTACCATGTTTACTTGTAAAATTACCATAATGACCCAAAATTTCCGTAAATTCATAGAAAGTTTAAAATTAAATTTCGGAGAATTTATCTTAATTTACCATAAATTACCTGTACTGTTGCCACCAATTACAAAAGGTCATAAATGTGCCGAAATTTATTAAAATTTTTGTGATTGAAGTGTGATAATTTATGGTAAGTTACCATATTTACCTGGAAAATTCCAATAAATGACTGAAAATTTGCATAAATTTCCGTAAGTTCATAGACAGTTTGTAAGTGCTTGTTTAAGTATTTTTAATCGAATTTTGGATAATTTATGTTAGGTTACTATGTTTACCGGTAGAACTACCATAAACGACCGAAAATTTACATAAATTTCCGAAAATTTATAGATATTTTAAAATCAAATTTTGGGTAATTGGTATTTATTTACCATAAATTACATGTAATATTACCATAAATTACATGCAATATTACCATAAATTAACACAACATTTCATGAATTTCCGTTAATTTATTAAAATTTATTTAATTAAAGTGTTGCTAATTTATGGTAGGTTACCATATTTACTGTAAAAATACAAATGTAAAAGTACAAATGACCGAAAATTTCCATAAAATTCCACAAATTTTTAGAAATTTTTAAATTGTATGTTGGGTAATTGATCTTAAGTTATCATAAATGACCTGCAATATTACCAAAAAATTGCTTCAATTTCGGAAAATTGATGAAAATGTTTTTAATTTAATTTTGGGTAATTTATGGTAAGTTACCATATTGGCCTGCAAAATTGCCAGAAATGACCGAAAATATCCATAAATTTCCGCAAGTTTATAGAATTTTTGAATTAAATTTTGGGCAATTTACGTTTAAAAATTTACGGTATAAATTACCTATAAAGTTACCATGAATCATGCTTCCTTTATTTGAAATCTATTATGGGCTGAAATCATGACTGTATTTCGAGAAATGTTTGAAATCATCCATTTGTTATAAAAAATATTGTTTCCAGTTGGAGAGAGTATCCCCCCCCCTAGATGCATAATATATTATTAAAATCCGACATAATTTTATCTTAAAAGCTGGCTTAGTGGTTGTGCGGTGGTCTAATGGCCGTGCGGTGGCCGACGTTATTGGTGGGCGTGCGGTCACATGCGGAGGTGTTGTGATCGCATGATGGTTTAACGTTTTTAAGTCGACTTTCAACATGATGATTGAGTTAATTTCAGGATTAGAAGTATCTTTGGAATCAAGAGGATAAAAAGATTCTCTATGAGGTCAATAGGGATGAAGAAGGTCAGGTGCTGCAAAGACCAAATAATCCAAATAAAATAACAGAAAAATGTATGTGAAAATATGACAAAGTTTTAATCTCAGTGAATAAAGGTCAGTGTAGACCACTGATATTATAATTTACCTAGAAAAACATCTTCCTCAACAAGCAATCATCATTTCTTCATCATCATCCGTTGACAGGTAACATATTACCAAGGGATGAAAAAGGATCGAGAAACTTGAAAGTAGAGCTTATTTTTCTTGGTTAACTCGACTCGTTGGAGATTGTACCTGGTGGGTACTGAAAAAATAAATAATACATATATAGTATACAATAGCGTTCAGTGGCGTGCGCCCGGAGCCACTGGGGACCGCCACATTTTGTGAAAATGAGTGAGGAGTTCCTGGGCTGAGAGAAGGAATTAGCTGCTGTGAAAATATCACAATTTCAGAAGAGACGGTTATAAGCTTCTACTGTGAAAGTGTCTCCAAGATAAACCCATTTTATGTACTTAAAACTTCCTAATTAACATTCAAGGTCAAAGGAAGTTATTTATGTAATTTTGAATTCCCTTTTCCTTCCGAAACAAACTTTTCCGAACTTGGCTCACAATTATCCTGCTAAGAGAGATGAAAGAAACTTTTATAGAAATTTAAGACAATTTAAAATTAACAAAGAAAAATATTAGAAGTTTAAATATAATGTTCATTAGTGACCAGAAAAAATAGTTAGGAAGAAAAATTATTTCTTTATTGATGATGAAATGTTTCTCATTTTGCTAAAATGGCTTTCCATTGTTGTAAAAGTGAATTTTACTCAAAAGAAATTTCCAAATAAATTAGGAACAAGCATTGCTCAAAACAATTGTAGTGACAAGTGATGTAATTTGATGTTTTCGTCAAATTTTGATTTTTTTAATCACCTACATTGTTAACAATTGTTTCTAAAAAGAATATTTGCTGAATTATATTTTTTAACGTATCTGAAGAAATAATATTTTTTGTAAACAGTTGAAATAAATAAATAAAATCTCTGACATTTTTCCGAAGAAAAAAAGAGTTTTAGCACTAAAATTAGTTTAAATTATTTTTAAAAATTCCTGAAAATAATCAAGAATATAATGACCAAATTTGGACAACCTGCATAAAATGTCCCCATTGCAATCTGAAAAAAACGCCTTCCCTTTCCTCTTCTAAAAAAAAGAAAAGAAGATAAGAATTAATTCTTCATTTAGGCAAAAATAAAAAGGAGGAAAGAAAAATGAGAAGGCGACCAACCAAATCCCCTTCCTTCTCTCTCTCTTTTTTTTTTAATTTCTTTCGTATATGCAGTCCGGAGTAAGTTTATTTATTTGTATCAATCAATTTTTAGCTGTCTACTACTGAATTAGGAAATATCTCGACTAATCGAATTACTTATTTTTTACTAATCTTTTTCAACTCACTTTTCGCCAAACGAATCAGCAAAATTTCACTCGCAGTTAGTTAAATTTTACCAATTGGATTTAGAGATAACTCAAAGTATCTTTTGTACAAGGACAGACACCTATACAATTAAAACAACATTCTCTAGACACTGAATTGCATAAGTATTCGATTTGTCCCTCATTCAAGGAAAATAATTTTTGCCAAGAATGCTAAAAAATTGAAATTTTCTACGGAAAAGAAAGAAAATATAGAAATAAAAAAAATGTAAACTAGAAAAGAACTGGGTTAAAAAGTAACGCATGAAGACCCTGAATGCGCTTTGTTTGAACTTTGTTCAAACAACTAGAAGTTCACACTTTATAATTTAGGCATGCTACAGCACGTTTACGATGTCACTATATGGCCACTTATTCTTTCAATAGAGTTAAGAATTTAAAACCCTCCCGTTATTTTATTAAACCTGAATACATTTCACTTTTTACATTTTTTAAACATTTTTTGTTAACATCTACAGTCCTAAGTAAATTTATTTATTTTCATCAAGCTATTAGTTGCTTTATACAAACGAGTTAGGAAATATCTCAACTAATCAAAGGGTTAATTTTTTACCAATCCTATGGTGGCATTACTTCATCCTTGCATATTCAAGGAAAATCCTTTTGACAAATGCCGCTGCATAATTTCATTTTTCTATAGGGAATAAGTAAAATATACATCAGAACGAAATTTTGAAAATTGAAAACAGAACTCTGTTGAAAAGTAACGCTTCAGGATTCTGAATATGCACAATTAATCTATATATTGATTCACATTGATCCATTTTGCTCTTATATAGATTCCTTATATTTTCAAGATTGTGAAAACTCTTATTTTTCACAGCTTTGTCGAAGCGTTCAGAAGGCATTATTTTGAAAAAGAAAACAAACTAGGTCACGTTAAAAATTTCTCAATATGATCTTGTTATTGTTTGAATACCGTTAGAAATGTTTCAACATCACGCTGTTTCATTCAATTTTCTATTTTGCACGTTTTCCATGTTTCAAAATAAAAAAAATATATTATATACAGGTTGAAATAATTTTCTTTTTACCAAGCAATTATTTTTAAACTTTTTAATTAAGAAATATCTCGACTACTTGAATTAGTAATTTTCTAACAATCTTCTAAAATGTATACGTTATAATTGCAGCTGAAATTCTGCTTGGTAGTGTCAGCGATTTAGCCTTACAGATTTATTTTATTTTATTATTCTGCATACAGGACTGGTAATGGGGACTCGAATAATTATTTTTAATTATTTAAGTTAAATACGTATAATAGTGATAATAGGTTAATTATAATATTAATATATAGTAATTTACTATCAATTACGAGCAAAGAAACCGGAATTTAACAGAAATTCAACGGAATGTTTTCATTGAACTTTCACGCTAGTGTTCGGATTTTTCATTTCTTTCTTTGAAATTTGAGCTATTTTATTGAAGAATTCTTTTATCTTGATATAAAAACTCACTATTTTTCTATTGATAGTTTCCCCTATTTACTGCAAATTTTTTTATTTGTTTAGATAAAACTCATTTCCTTGTCTGAAGATTTATTTTTTTACGACAAATTTAATCATTAAATTTTTGGTTGAAAAATATTTTTTAGTTGAAAATTCATATTTTTGGTAGAAATTAATCTTTCTGGTTATAAATTCATCTGGTTCGTCAAAAATTCAAATATTCTAGTTAAAGGTTCATCATTTTAGTTCAGACATTATCCTTCTGTTTAAATTATGCTTTAGAACACGTACAATCTGTTTCATGTATATAGATTCCAAAAAATGTTCAAGAGCTATATACAATTTTAAGAGATTTAAACCGATTTAACATGATTTGAAATATTTCGAACTGTTTTTCAATAAATTTTTATATTCTAAAGTATTTCCCAATAATTTCACGCTGTTTTTGTAAAACCCAAGGAATTTTTAAGAGCTTTTAAAAGTTTTAAAGAAGCTGAAAAAATACGATTTTTATTAAAATTTGACCTGAATTGTAGTATTTTGAAGGACTTAAGTTTGTAAAGAAAATTTTTTCATGAAGTTTGATTTTAACATAATGAGAACAATTATGTGCGTTAGGTGCGAGATATCAGAAAAGAAATTATTTTTAGCATCAGTAAAGCAAGGTAAAATAGATAAATTGTCCAAATAATTCTTGGTTTTTTGTAATGATGTAGCCTTCCTCTTGTTTTAATAAAGCTGAATATAGAACACACTCATCTCCTTCTATCAAACTTTTCAATATGCTACGTTTTTTTATTTTTATACTTAAAAAAAATCTGTCAGCCCTAAAAAAAGGCTTAAAAGGTTTCAAGATAATACAAAAGTTGTCTTGAGATTTCTGGGAAAATTTTAAATATTTTTATTTGAAAAATTTAATTTTAAAACAATATTGCTTTTCGATTTTAGGGGAGAAATAACTTGTAATAGAAAATAGAAAATTATCAAGACTATTTCTTTTTAGGTTTATTTGTTTTCAAGTTTATATGAATGTAATTTTTCGAAGATTTTTGAAGATTCCAGATATGTCAGGTCAAAATTTTAATAAAAACATTAATTTTTAACCAGAAAATGTAATTTTTAATTGATATTTGAACCCAAAATAGAAAAACGGTTTCAATAATTCGGCTGGTTGAAAAAATTAAGCATAACATTTTCATTTCGAAATATTTAAAAATCTACATTTTGTTATCAACTTTCTGCAATCGTTTTCAACTTTCAAGCTAACATTGAATCGCTTTAAAATTTCTAATTATCTCTTAAACTTGATCAAATTTTAAAATGTATCTTGTAATCTAGCAAAATAATTTTTTAAATTTAAAATGGTCCAGATTGTTTAACCAAATTTAAAAAATCGTTAAAAAATAATTTAAAGTTATTTTGAAACGTTCACTAATTTTCTTGAACAATTAATTAATGAAGTAATTAATTAATTAATTTAACAAATTATTAACTGATTATAATTTATCCTAAAATTTAAAAAAAAAATTGTAAAATAAGACAAATTTCTTTAAAATTTTCTAGATTCTTTTTGAAAATGTATGTAAAATCTTCAAAAATATTTTTGAGTTTACAAGAAAATTTAATTTGAATTAATACATAGTATAGGAATAAATATTAAAAAATATCTAGAAAGTTTTCCTGTTAACAAAACAGATCTATTACTTTTTACTAAAAAAATAATAATTTCAATAAAATGCATTTACCATGAGTAAATGCACACGTGATGAAAGAATTATTTTTGTCGGGAGTAAAGTACGGCGAAACGAATTATTATAAGTGAGTAAATAATTCGCATTTTTCCAATTTTGAGGAATAATTTGTTTATTTTACAATACTTCCTTGTTGTTATTTCAATGAAGCTGAAAGATGTACGCAATCATGTTACATGTGTATATAAAAATTAATTCTTTACACTAAAACATAAGCTAAATTGATCAATCGTCAACTAGAATAGTTACATTTTCACTTAAAAAAATTAATTTTCAAAAGAAAAAAACATGCATTTTTCAAAATAGATCAATTTTCTACAAAAATATATTAGTTAGATTTCAAGTTCAAAAACTTAATTTGGAATGAATAGGAAATAGAGTAAAACTCTTACACTGGGCCGATTTTGGAACACCTAGTTGTGGCGCGGCGTCAATTCTCGAAAGATCTATATCAGGGGGACCTATCTCAGAGTTTCATTGTAGTTACATTTTCAGATAAAATGCATTTTTAGCAAAAACAGCAAATGTTCTAGAAAATATCTAAATTCTTAACCAAAAAGGGGACTTTTACAAATAAAATGAATTTTAATAAAATAATCCGACTTTCCACGAACTAATTGTGTTTTTAGCCAGAAAGGATAAATTTTCAATTCAATAGTTAATTTTACAAATAAAAGGATTAATTTTTCACTAAAAAGAATTTTTTTCTATACACGAGTTGAATCTTGAATCCGAAAATTTGAATTGCTAACATAAAAGTTGAATTCTCAACCGAAATATCAATTCTCAACCAAAGAGTCGCATTTCTATAATTTCAAGAAAGATTCAAATCCGAATAAAAACGCTTAAATGAAACTAAAAAATACGAATAAAAAGCCTAAAGTTTTCAAGCAAAATGGTATAATTACATTTCCAGTTTAAAAAAAATAATTCAGAAAGATACAACGATTTTTGAACAAAAAAGTTGGTTGTTTCTACAAAAATAACCAATCCACATGAAAGAAGTTTCTTAAAAATAGGGGGAAAAGATGAATTCTTTAATCCTCCCACCCATTCGTTATTTGTTCCATTATATGGTTTTATCTCTACTGTAGAATATCATCGATTTTTAAATTTTTATTTCAAATAAACATGAAAATTAATCTTTTTTGTTCAAAATTCATTTCATTGGCTTCAAAATGAGTTTTGTGATTGAAAATTAACATTTTAACTCTTTTGAATATTCCTGTTTTTTTTTTAATTTGTCTTTTGTGGTATAATAATTATCTTCTTAGTGACTAATTCAAATTGTTGGTCGAAAATTCAACTATTATCTCAGCGATTCGATTAAAAAGTAATTATATTTTTTGGAAATCAACTCTTCATCCAAAAATTTAACTATTAAATTTTTCGTAGAATATTCTTTCATAAGAAGTTCATCAATCTAAAGATGAATAAACATTTACAAACAATCAATAAATATGCATATGTTTATAAACTGAATATATCAAATAATGAACAAGACCTATAATTAAGTATACATGTAAACATATACTAGAAAAGTAACAATTCGAAGTTATAAGTCATTCATCTGAAACACAAGCCTTACTAAGTGCTAGTGAAAGATGATGTATGCGGTCAGCTTGAGGGGTCGCTTGCACGAAGTGAAGCGTGATTGTTGGGGAACTGGCTCGTGTTAAATGGTATAGAGCTGAGCTCTATATGTACGAGGTTTTGGTGGCGGGTCCGTTCACGTCGAAACAACGTGAGGACCGACTTAAGGTTTTCGCACAATAAAATACGTGTGCAGTATTCTGGAAACGGCTCACGGACGAGTGGCCCGTGCACATACACAGACCGCCAACCAGACGCGTGCGATCTGTCGCGCTGCTGCGGTGCGAGCTGGTTACGTGCCGTTCAACTATCGGACCGCCACTCGAGAAGCAGAAGTTTTCGATGTTGCCAATAGTCGATTCGATAGGTAAGCAGTACGTAACCAGCTGGCAGCGTGATAGATCGAACGCGATTGGTGGGCGCTCTGTGCGTGCGCACGGGCGGCTCGTGCATGAGCACCTTTAGCAGGCTAAAAACCGAGGTTGCGGAGAGGGACCGAAGGGTCGGAAAGAAAAAGTTTCGCCACAGGTGAGGATAGAAGCGAAGGTGAGAAGGATTCGCCCGCGTAGAGGAGAAGGAATTCGTCACTAGGATCAGCGGTAGCAGTGGGGGGGGGGCAGATCGGATGAGAATACCGGAAACATTTGTCCGGGGTGGGTGGTAGAGGACCCTTTGGAGTGAAGGTAACCACAAAATCGTTAGGGCCCTTTTCTGGAGTGGACGTTGAGGGCTGGCACCGAGGTTCTGAGAGGGCCGCGATCGGCCCCTTCATTGGAGTCGGCGTAAATAGCGGCTCGGGGCCGAAAAGGTTCTAGGTCGTTGTACCGCTTTGAAAAGTCCGGGCGGCATGACGACAAAGAGGGAGAGGGGGCGGAAGGGACGCGGATAAAACGGACTCGAGCATGTGAAGGAAGGGTTCCGGTGGAGCTTATGAGCCGGATGGAGTGTGGTGTCTGGGAGGTTGATTGGAAAGAAGGGGGAGGGGAGGCGGTACAGCGGCGAGCCGGCGGCAAAGCCGAGTGGCCTTATTGGGAAGAGAAGTGTGTCTACCTAGTGGTGAGTCGGGGCCGCGAAGGTAAACCGGGCCAAAATGTAGCGAAGAGAGAGAGAGAGAGTGAAAGGAAAAGAGAGGGAGATGGTAAGAGAGAGAGAGGACTAGGAGGAGCCACGAAGGCGAACCACCCTGGGAAGGCGAAGGGATCGAAGTTAGAGAGTTTTTTAATAAAAATTTTCATGTTCGGTTTCGAAAAGTCTTATTTATTTTCTAAATTCCCTCTTGAGTCATAAAGAGTTTTTTTCATGAGTAAAGCTTAGTGGACACAGTGCCGGGGTCAGCTCCCAAAGCCAAGTCCCTTCGAGTACTCGACAATAGAGCAAGTGTGCGATTCTACTCGAGCACCGGTATTTAAGTGCGTGAGGCGTGAGAGCCCCAACGAAGGAGGAACGTCGGCCGGACCACTGATTGGCCGTGAGGTCGACAACGGAGTCGCAGGAAAGCAGAGGGGAGAGCGCTGCCTCGAACGCACTACCCTGGTCTCCACGCGTCGAAACCGTGTTTTAAAATGTTGAATTATAAATTAAAAATATAAGGATTCAACTAAAAATTATATAATTTTGAAATTACCCTAGAACCTATCCTAACTTCGATATTCAGAAGAAATTTCGAAGCTGGGTCAAATAGAACGATCGCTGGTTATTATTCATCAATCCTCTGTATTATTTATTTATTTATTTTACAAAATATAAAATCGAAAATTTACATTTTTAATTTTGATGGAAAGAGAGTTGATGGCGTACGTGCCTGGCTCGAGGCAGATTTTTTTCCTCTAGAATACCTACAAGGCAGACGCACGTGTTGACAAACTATCGGAGCCAGGCCTGGGAAATTTAAAAGTGATTAAGAGGGTCGATGATTCACCTGGGTACGCAAACTCGTCGTTTAGAGAATCCGTGAAATCTGCATTATGTCACGTAGGACCTATACTCAAATTGTTCTCAACTATGTTCTTTTGACAGATAACAAATTTATTTCAATATTAGCCAGGAAAACGTAGTAAGAGCACTCCATTAGTCGGTGAAGGACTTACGTGCCAGATCGCTTGAATGACAAAAAATGGAGCACCAGGACAAGACCTGCTGACTGCTTCGATACGTAACAATGGTTTAAAATCGACGAGTAGCAAGATATGACTAGGGTTTATTATTGGATTTAATTTGGTATCTATATTAATTTTATATAAAAGAAATTACTACCCTCATTTTGTGATAAGAGAACCTATTTCCTTTCTTTGAAAGCATTTTGGAATACATAAGACTTTATCTCCAAACGAACTACTTTCCAATCTAGCGCTACACGAAACTATCAATCACAGTTCAAACAGATGGGAATAACATCAATCGCATGTTTTCATCTGTAACCATAGAAACAATAATAGAACCGGCCAAACCATCAACTATCAGCAATTACGTCACATAAAGCGCCGACAGAAGCCAGGGAAGCCAACGGAATAATTTATAAATGTAATTTTTCGAATACTCAAAATCATGGGAAAAAAACAAACATCCCACCCCTCAACATAAATGAAGAAGTTAAAGAAGCATAAAAAGATTTAGTACCCCAAACATCGAAGGTTCAATATAAGCTGGCCTACGAGAAATTTGACAGATGGAGGCAACAAAGCTGGAGAATGTTCAGTCTGTGATAATTATCATTATCAAAAAATGTTCACTTCCTAGGATATTCTCCCACAAGATTATCCCAACAATTATCCCACCAGACAAAGAGATAAAAGCATGCCCTTGTGTTGCGAAAATTTACCTCCCGGCGGTAAAGACGTTCCTTACCCTACTTGTCATATAATTTATTATTCATTCAATGCCGTCCATTGCCATTTAAAGCGACTGAATCAAGTTTTAAAATAAAAATGTATGAAATTTCTGATCACAGTTGATTAATTATTTTTAAAACTTTCAAAATTAAATAATTTCAAATACGACTGGAACAAAGTTGATCGATTCTAAACTTGCTGGAAACGATGAAAATTTGTCAATTGAACGTTCTAACTAAAGGCTAGAATGCATGTCTGACGTAATACACTACCCCACGCAAAAATTCAAACTATGTTCCTGACTTAGCAAGGTTCGCTTTATAGTCGAGACCCTAACCATAATTCATTTTAGTCATCTGGCAGTCGACCTCCCTCGTTCAGTAATTCGTTTACTCAGTCGTTTTCGTTTGAACTTTATCACAGTCTAAATTTTCATGTCTTGATCAAAGCCATGTTGGTGATTCGAGTACGATCACTGATGAGTCTCCCAACAAAACAACGTGCATGCTGTAGATTTTGCTCGAGGGAAGCCGACTGAATAGTTTAAACGTATTGTGAATTATTTTCTTTGTTTTTTTTTTTAAATAGAAAATAGAAACATCATACAGGCAGTACATGTTCAGGGTAACTTGTTACCTGGCTTGGCCTTTTAAGTATGAGCAAATCCATAAGTTCCTTTTAGTTTAAAGCATAACATTTTCAATTTAGTTTTCCAAGCACTGCCAATTTGATTAAATTGGGACGTTTAATTTAAATTGAAAAACTGAAATGCAGCATTGATATTGTAGCGTTTAAAACTAAAAATTCAACACTCAGAAATTTCAATTAATAACAGTTCAGGAAATCGGTCAAATCTGTCTCATTTCACGCGATGGTGACATAAGAGTCTTCAATTGACATATCTCGATTAAATCACTTTTTAGTTTCTTTCTTTCAGATCTGAAAATTTGCATTCCCACAGGTAGCGTCCCTGTCGGGTATGGACACAGCCCCCTGTAAAATCGACGTTGCAATCATTATCTGATCAATAGATCTCATCACTGATATATTCCCCCTATTTTTCCCAGTTGGTGCCGTAATTAAGTAAGTAAGTTGGTGCTGTAATTATAAAAAAATGCTTTTACAGATAGAAATTTTATGACAGGCAGAAAGGTTTCTAGGCCCGCCGCTGTCCCTTCGGCTTCTGCAAAATTATTTCGTTTCGGGTTTCGACTTCATGACCGATCATCAAGACATTGTCGAGGCCGTGTCGAGGATGTAGCTAAATATAATGTGTGCCATGAAACAGGAAAATGTTTCCAAAAGCATAACATGACCTTGCGAAAAGGGTTATGTTACCTTTCATAAATACTAATCTTTATTAATGGTTAAACAATTTTGTTAATTTATTTTACAACATGCGTAATTAATAAATATGTGTAATTTCATTTATTAGGCATATGAAATTTGTTTGGCGACAACCTGAGCGAGCATAAGCTGCAGCCGAGAAATATGGCTTGAGTGTATGTCTTTAAACCAGTTCCATTCATATCACCATGAACAAAGACAAAATTTGACATTTAGGAAGCGTGGATTATGAGACGATGCTAGACTTCAACCTTCTGAAATTAAAACCAAAAAGGAATATTTTTACGTCGGTGGTCGAACTAACTTGGAGACAGAATTAGAGAAGGGTTCCGGAATGAGTCAACTTATGAATGTAGGAAAATACATTTATTTAACAGACTTATTTTTACAAGCTCCCGCATTTGCCTGCACTTCAACGTGATGCTTTTAAGTGAAACCTGACCGGAAAAATCCATTTGAGGCAAAGACCGCCAGGAGGAACCAACTACTTGATTAACTATTTAACAGACGTGTGTAAGAAAAAGTATAAATGTTTATTATTCTAACCATTACCAGGTACGTAACTGTAAACTACTAAGCAAATTATTGTACACTAGTGGTACCAATATATATACATATATATATATATATATATATATATATATATATATTCATATTCAATTAACCTGAGGTGAAAACTGTTGCTCAGATTAAAATTAAAATCGCCATGACTTTCGTATG
>JAWWLR010000128.1:6026384-6036814 GCA_035041075.1 Acraspis erinacei
AATTCTTTTTTAACCGTTTTTGGATTTTTTTTTTTTTTTTTTTGGTTTGGGATAATGTGACGGGAAAGTATAGAGGTTTGTAGGGAAGTTTTCATTAAGTCCATTGACCAAAAATGTCAATTCTTCATGAAATCAAACTAAAAAAAAACTAAAAAACTAAAATAAAATTATTTACATTGGCCTATTGATTTTTTATCAACATTAGTTAATTAATTTTTAAATATTTAAACAACTGGCATTTTTTAATTTTGTTTCAAATCTTTTTTTCCCTAAAAATTATTACTATTGGTCAAGTGGAATATTTACTAACATTGGTTCATTAATTTTTAATTACTTAAAGAAATGGAATTTTTAAAATTATTTTTGTTTAAAAATGTTTTTTTTAAAGTAATTATATTTTTTAACAGAATTCTTATAAACATTGGTTAATATTATAATTGTTTAAAAAAATTTCATTTATTTATCAAGGTTTTTCTTCTAAAAGTTCGTCTAACTGGCAATGTATTCTCATTAATAACATAAATTTATTTTAAAATATTTTCCAATTGTATAAAAGATGAATAATTATTTCTTTTCAAAAACCTTTAATTTGTTTAAAAAATAATTTGCCCAAAAAATTCGTAAAGTTTTCCGCCAAGTTTAATTGAATTGAAATACGTTTTGTAGACAAAAGAAGTTTGTTCACGTAATTAAAAATTAATTTACCGACGTTGATAAACAATGCGCGAAAGACATAATAATAATTTTTATTAAAAAAGTAATTGAACAAAATTATTTAAGCAAATTTCATTTCTTTAAATTTGTTTTAAATTGTTATTAACGATAATATACTTTTAGTTAGACGACTTTTTAGAAAAAAACTAACTTTTTGAAACAAATGGAATTTCTTTACATAATTACAAACTAATTAAATAATATTGATAAATATTCCACTAGACCAACAGTAATCATTTTTATTTCTTTTTCTCTCTCTTCTTCCTGTTCTTCTTCTTTTACTGCTTCTTTATGTTCCTCCCCTTCCTCTTATTTCCTTGTTCCTATTGTTCTTCTTCTTCGTATTCTTCTTCCTCTTCTTTCTATTCTTCCTATTCCTTTTCTTCCACTTCTTGCTCCTCCTCCTCGTTTTCTTCTTCTGCTTCTTCTTCTTTCCCCTATGCTTCTCTTTTCTCTTCTTTCTATTCTTATTATCTTATCCATCTTTAAATTTGTTTTAATTTGTTATTACCGATAATAAACAGCTAGTTAGACGAATTTTTAGAAAAAAATTTGAAACAAATGGAATTTCTTTACATAATTACAAATTAATTAAACAATTTTGATAAATATTCCACTTGACCAACAGTAATCATTTGTATTAAAAAATCTTTTACACAAATGTAGTTTGTTTAATCAATTTAAAATTAATCACACAATGTTGATAAACAATGCACTAAAGAATTATTAATCATTTTGATTAAAAACGGAAATAAAAAAATTATGTGCACAAATTTGATTTGTTTGAATAATTGAAATTTAATGACAAAATTTTAATAAATCTTCCACTAGACAAATAGTAATAATTTATAGGAAAAAAACGATTTTTGAACAAAAATTATTTTAACAAATTCCATTTGTTTAAATAGTTGAAAATTAAATAACCGATTTGATAAATATTTCACTAGATCAATCTAAATAATTTAAAAAATACGAGAATACAGTGGTCAAAAAGTCGATTTCATGAAGATTTGATATTTTTGGTTTAAAGATAATTTTCAGGGACTTGTGGGATGTGATAGTGGTGTGAAACCCATATGTTTGATACATCAAATTCTTCGTTGGACAATTTTCTAAAATCTCTACACTTTTCCCTCGCATTTTCGCAAATCCTAAAAAATTATTCCAGAAACTGAAAAAGGGATTTTTCTCCACCTGTTCAATTAAAAACGAAAGAAGCGAATGTCTTTTTTCGGATTTGGAATTAAATGGGGGAGGGGCTCGTTGCAATCTAGCATGGAAAAAAATTTGCTATGCATTTTTGGACCACGCTCATGTATATAGTCAATCAAAACCCTGTCAGGATTGCAGTCTACCTCTAGTCTCTGTGCTCGAAGATGGGAATTTCCATATGAGAAACATACGACTCAATATCTGCATTTTAAGCTCGACACTAAGATATTTACAACTTTCCTTAACAGCATCTGTTGCGTCGTTTTCCTAACGACGTCGTTATTTTCTATTGTTTCTGTGAAAGTTACAAATTCATGCGTTCAATACACAGATAATATTCACCTGTGATGGTGCAGGAATTCGCAAACACAGCGGAAGAACGAATGAGGAAAGGTGGAAATGCTAGCTTGACTTGGAGGTGGCAAGGGTTGAGGGTTGAGGTTTGAAATGCAAAGGGAGGGTGAAAAGCGATTACGGTTATTTCTCGTGGGACACGTGGTGCGGGCGGCTCGTAACCGTTGTTGCTAATGGATCACATCTCTGAATTTCCCTGACATTATATCCCTCACGTAAGATTTAAAGCGAAACCCCGATCTCCAACGAGCAACGGAGGCTGCGGGCTAATCTCTACAACCCAGGTGATAACTCTTATGCCTTTCCGACTTCCCTGTGCTTATTCTTCTTCTTGTCCTTTTCTTTTCCTGTTGCTTCATTTTCTTTTTCTACTTCTTGTTCTTCTTTTTCCTCGCATTCGTTTTCTTGCCCCCCCCCCGTATTTCTCTCTTTCCTCTTTCTCCTGTTTTTGCTTTTATTCTTTTCTTCCTCTTCCCCTTCTTCTTCCTCTTCTTCATGTTCTACTTCTTCATTTTCTTCCATATCCTTCTCTTTCTCCTTCTTCTCCTCTTCTTCTTTTCTTCATTCCTCTTCTTCTCCTCTTCCTTCTTCTTCTTCTCCTCTTCTGCTTCGTCTTCTTCTTCCTTTTCTTCTTCTTGACCTCCTTCATTATTTGCATGCTCCTATTATTCTTTTCCTTCTTCCTCTTCTCCCTTAGTTACTTTCTTTTCTTTTTCTTTCTCTTCCTCTTCTTGTTCCGCTTCTTACTCTTTGTCTTCATCTCCTCATTCTTCTTCTTTCTCTTTCCTCTATTTTGCTTCTTCCTCTTATTCCTGTTCGTGTTCCTTTTCTTCCTCTTATTTCTCTTCTTCTTCGACTTCTTTTTCCTCTGCATCCTACTCTTCCTTTTCTACTTCTTTATTTTCCTCCTCTTCTTTTTTTATATTTCTTGTTCCTGCTGTTCTCCTTCGCCATCTTATTCGTATTCTTCTTCCTCCACTTCTTCATCTAATTCGTCTTCGGCATTTTTTCTTCTTTGTTATCTCCTCCTCCTCTTCCTCCTCCTCTTATTCGCCTCCTTATTTATTTTCCTCCTCCTATTCTTTTTTTCCTTCTTCCTCTTCTTCCTGAACTTCTTTCTTTTCTTCTTCTCACTCTTCTTCTCCCCTTCATCCCCTTTTTCTTCATCCTCTTCTTCTTCGCCTCCTTCTTTTTTCCAGTCCTTCTTCATCTTTGTCTTTGTCTTCATCTTTGTATTCTTCTTCTTTTCCTTCTTCTCCTTCTTCTTCTTCCTGTTCTTTCTATTATTCCTCGTATTCATCTTCTTCTTCGCATTCTTCTTCCTCTTCTTCCTCTTCTTCCTAGTCTTCTTTTTCTCCTTCTTTACTTTCCTCCTCTTCTTCTTATATTTCTTGTTTCTACTGTTCTTCTTCTTAATATGCTTCGCCTTCTTCCTTTTTCAAGTCCTTCTTTATCTTTGTCTTTGTCTTCATCTTTGTATTCTTCTTATTTCTCTGCTTCTTCATCTCCTTCTTTTTCCTTCTTCTTCTTTATCTTTGTCTTTGTCCTCACCTTCGTATTCTTCTTCTCTCCCTTCGCGATGTTTTTCTTCTTCCTATTCTTGTTCTTCACCTTCTTCATATTCTTCTTCCTCCACTGCTTCATCTAATTCCTCTTCTGCCTTTTTTCTTCTTCGTTATATTCGTCTTTATTTTCTTCTTTTTCTTCTTCCCCGTCTACCTCTCCTTTCTTCTCTTTTTCGTTTCTTCTGCTTCCTCTTCCTCCTCTTCTTCTTTTCCCTTTTTCTCTTATCCCTAAACTTCTTTCTTTCCTTCTTATTTCTCTTCCTCTTCTCCACCCCTTCCTCCCCTTTTTCTTCCTCCTGTTCTTCTTCGTCTGCTTCTTTTTTCTTGTCTAATTCCTCTTTTGCCTTTTTTTTCGTTATCTTCTTTATTTTGTTCTTCTTCTTTTTCTTCTTTTTCTTTTTCCCCTTCTACCTCTTCTTTCTTCTTTCTTCTTCTTTCTGCTCCTCTTCTTTCCTTCTACTTCCTCTTCCTCCTCCTTCTCTTCTTCTTATTTCTTCTTTTCTTATTCAGCTACTTCTTTATTTGCCTTATCCTATTCTGCTTTTTTCCCACGTCATATTCCTGCTCGGCTTCCTTTTCTCCCCCTCTTATTCCTTTTCTTCTTCACCTTCTTCTTCTTCATCATCTTCTTCTTTTACTCCTTCTTTATGTTCCTCCCCTTCTTCTTATTTTCTTGTTCTTACTGTTCTTCTTCTTCGTATTCTTCTTCCTCCACTTCTTCATCTCCTTCTTCTTCCTCTTCCGCCTATTCTTCTTCTTTCTCTTCTTTCTATTCTTCTTATTCCTTGTCTTCCCCTTCTTGCTCCTCCTCCTCCTCCTCGTCTTCTTCTTCTAATTCCAATTCTGCCTTTTTTCTTTTTCGTCATCTTCTTCTTCATTTTTCTTCTTCCCCTTCTCGCTCTGGCTGTTCTTCTTCTTTCCTTCATCGTCTTCTTCTCCCTTTTCTTCCTATTCTTCTTCCTTTTCCTTGCATCCTTCTTCCTCCACCTCTTATTCTTCTTCTTCTTGTTCTTCTTCTTCCTCTTTCCCCTATTCTTCTTTTTTCTCTTCTTCCTATTCTTCTTATTCCTTTTCTTCCACTTCTTATTCCTCCTCCTCTTATTCTTCTACTTTTTCTGAGAATTCCTCTTCTGCCTTTTCTTCTACTTCTTCTTTTTCTGATTCTTTATTCTCCTACTCTTCTTTTTTTCTTGTTCCTGATGCTCCTATTCTTCGTATATCTCTTTCCCCTGTCCATAATTTTTCTTTTTGTGTACTTCTTCGTCTTCTTCGTATTTTTTTCCTCCTCGTCTTCTTCCTCTTCGTTTCTCTCTTCCCCCTATGCTTCTTCTTCTCTGACTCCTATTCTTATTATTTCTTTTACTTCACTTCTTCCTCCTCCACGACTTCTTCTCCTTCTTTGTGTTCTTCTTCTTCTTCCTCTTCTTCTTCGTCCTTTTCGTTTTCTTGTTCTTCGCCTTCTGACTGTTCTTCTTCTTCTTCTGCCTCCTACTTCTTTTTTTCCTTTTCTTCTTTTTCTGCTTCCGCTTGTTCCTCTTCTTCTTCCTCCGTCATTCTTCTTCGTCTTTTTCTGTCTCCTGTTCTTCTTCGTCTTCGCCTTTTATCTTCTTCAACTATACCTTTTTTGTCTTCCCTTATTAAAAATTATTACCTCCATGAATCATCCTCCATGAATGAGAAACAAATTTTCGAGAGTCGGTTAAACAAAAATTTTAGATTTTCGGTATGAAACTAAATTTTTTTAAATCTAACTGTGAAACTCTAATATTGAACATAAGAGTTAGATTTTCTACTAGAACCCCAATTATGTCCATTCTCTAGTCTTCCATTATCAAAGCATGTTACCCTAGTATGTAAAAAAAGCAGAAAAAGGATCTTCGAGTGCAGGAAGTAATAAAAAATTTGATTCTCGAAATAAAATAAAATTTTTGCAAAACTGACCGCGTAACTCCTCTATCAAACACAGAAGATAATTTTTTTAATTAATCTCAAATTAAGTCCCTTCTCTGTTCTTCTACCCTCAAAAATGATGAACCCAATAAAACAGTAAGAAAAAGGAACATAAAAAAATTAAATTTTCACATTACAACCAAATTTGGATAAACCTGGCCGTATAGCTTCACTACCAAGCATAGAATTTACATTTTCTATTTGAATATAAATATTGTGCCTTCTTTTATCTTCAACCATCAAAACCTATTACACTAATGATGCAGAAAATAATTAGAAAAAGAAATTTTGTTTGTCGGAAGATAAGAAAATATTATATTTTTTAATTGAACCCCAATTATGTAACTTTTCTGGTCTTCGGCTATCGAAAAATATTACACCAATAAGTCAGAAAAAATTAGGAAAAGAACTTTTGATTTTCGGAAAATAACAGAAAAGTACATTTTCTAAACGCAAACGAATTTGGATAAGACTGGCTGCGAAACTCCGTTATTGAACAAAAAAGATAAGTTTTCTAACAAAACTCAAACTATGGACATTTTTTAATCTTTCCCTATTGAAAACTATTATCTTAGTAAGTTGGAAAAAAGTTAGTGAAAGAATTCTCGACTATCGAAAGAAAACATTATATAAGCTTTCTCTATACAACCAAATTTGGTTAATAATAACCGTGACTTTCCGATCTTGAACATGGAAGTTCAATGTCCTATTTGAAAATAATCTAAATTTTTTCATGCAATTACTCCTGTTAAAAATACGCCATGGAAATTGATCAATTCCGTACTATACGCGGAAATTTATGCGTATTTTCAGGAACTCTAGGAAATTTATTAAATTTGTAGCAAATTTAGGATATTGTTGGCTTCATCTTATTTCCTATGCTTCCATTATAACTAAACTCACCACCTTATTATGAATCAGCTACTTATTTTTGACATTATTTTGACGTGTCCAAATGACAAAGTTCCATCTAGGAGAAACAAAATGGAAATTAGGTAACTTGTGGAGACCAAATGAAAAGGTGCTACAGAGCTGAGGAATCTGATGTTTCCAAAACAATTGATATAAGTTAGCACCTTTTCATTTGGCCTCGACGAGTTAGCACCTTTTCATTTGTTCTTTACAAGATAGAACTTTGTCATTTGGGTACTTTGATTTCTATCTACTAGTGGAATTGATTTCTCGCATCAGTTTGGAATTTGGGTGGGGTTTTGTCAATGCTCGAGGTGTAAATTTTATTTATTTATTTATTTATTTATCCAACAGCCATAGACTCATTACAGGATAACTTATCTTGCGAATTAAGTAAGAATACTAATCATAATAATCGCAGATGAATAAGCTTAGAAATAATTAGTTAGAGAAATATCAGTAGGGCTAGAAATAAGTCTGAATAGCAGTTCATAGATTATTTGACGACGTATGCAATAAATCAAGCGACGAATTAGATTTAAAAATATTATTTGTCATCCCACACATTCTATTTATAGGTGTCTTGCACTGAGCGAAGGTTCTGACGTAGAATTGTACATTTGTTGAACGAGAATTATATTAGGGTACTGCCCATGGTATTTTTAATGATAAATGTGGACAGTCGATACAACCTTGTATTAATTTTAGAAGGAAAATCATAGTTTGTGCATTTCTAAGATCTTTTAATGGACACATATCAAGCTTAGGTAATTATCTTAGGAAAAATGAATTTCGAGAAACAGTGCTCGTAAGGAATATAAATAATGTATCTGGAAGATAAAAATGGAGACAGAAAATAGATTTTACCTGTGATCAGGAGTAGATACTGAATCACATAGTTGCCAAGGACTCTGATTTTAAACAAGACAGTAAAACAGAATATCAAAAAGTTTGAATGTGTATCTCCTAGATTGTTGTGGATAAGAATAAAAATGAGAATCAGAAGATTATTTTCTATAACATGCTACACTCCAGTTGATGGTGCTCATCGAATGATATTCCAAGTACATGCGATACTAGAGAAAGAATTATTCTGTTCAGAAATATGAATGAGTGGCTAAGAGGGTTATTAAGAGATACAAGGGTTGTGAGAGAGTTGAAATTTGTACTAGTTCAAGGATGAAGGAGAAAGAGAATTAAACATACAAAGAAGACGCGATTCAAAATAGAGCATTTTTTAAAATCAGAAGTGAAAGTAGAATTTTGTAATGGGATAAACAATCACTTAGGAAAAACTGGGAGACGCAAATAAGCAATCAAAATGTACAGAGCGCAGTCTTGGTGGAAGTCTTGGTGATGCTTGGTGGAATTACGAAAGCACCGTTATTGTTAACTAGAAGTAGCAAGCACATTTAATAAAACTAAATGATAGGTTCTAGCAATTATTAGCGCATTAGACTAGAAAATGATTATTGGGATAAGAACAAAAAACTAAAAATACTAGTTAAAGAAAGCAAGGGTAAAATCAAAACGAAATAAGATAAGAAAATGCGAAATCATTTTAAAATAAATAAGAAATTATTTTTTAAATGGATTAAGAAGATTAGGAAAGCAGATAGTGGTACCGGTTTAGTCGGTATTTAGTTAAACTGTTAAATCAGATTTTTTGTACGTGTCAACCCACTTATTTTTCTTATTGGAACCATTGTAGATTTTATGAATTCGTTGTCGAATAATACTATTTATCAAAGGAAGCGGATAATAATTCTGACAATATAAATTATGG
This sequence comes from Acraspis erinacei, assembly GCA_035041075.1. NCBI lineage: Eukaryota > Metazoa > Arthropoda > Insecta > Hymenoptera > Cynipidae > Acraspis > Acraspis erinacei. The sequence continues at coordinate 6,034,878 of JAWWLR010000128.1, forward strand.
GCATTAAAATTAAGATATCTACCAGACCATGATGCTTTTTAAACCAATTGGTAATTAACTTAGCTTCAGTTGTTTTTGTAATTTGTAAATCAAGATAATTTATTGAATTATTGTGTTCAAGTCCAAATATAAACTGTATGAAATTTTTAATACTGTTAAAATTATTTATGAAATCGTTAATTTTTTCAGTAGCAACAATAGCTAAAACATCATCCACATACCTTTGATATAAAATTGGTTTAAAATTCAATTTTTTCAAAGCTCTTGTTTCCACATCTTTTAAACCCAAATTTGAAAATATTGGAGACAATAGTGAACGCATACGACAACCATTTAATTCTTTATAATATTTTTCATTAAAAGAGAAAATTTTTTTTATTGAAAACAGTTCTATTAGCGACTGAAAATTCATTTTTCGTTATTTTAGTTAAATTTTTATTTTGTATTAGTTTTTCTTCAATACAGTCTAATGCTAGATCTAATGGAATGTTTTCAAACATTGAAACAATGTCTTATTAAACTATATAGAATGGGTGGAAGGAACTTTAATTTTGTTTAAAGTGTCCTTTAAATCCCAGCTATTTTTAAGAAATGATTTTGTGTTATCTGACACCGTTTTTAAAACATTTAAAATATATTTGGCTAAGTTCTTAATAGGACATCCAATTGTGGACACAATTAATCTACATTTCAAATTTGGTTTGTGCACTTTTGAAAGAGAATAAGCTTTAGCTACATTACTATTATGTGTTTTTTTACAAATTATGATTGTTAAACATGTTTTCCATAGTTTTATTTTAATTATCACAAATATCTCTTACCGTTATGTTGCCTTTATGTGTTGTCTCTTTATCTTGAAGTTATTATTTCGATTATGGTTTGAGATTAATTGAATAACTGTTTCTCTAACACTAACTTTCTGATCTTCATGCTCTACGTTTTTTAAACAATTTTCTATACTAGCAACCATGTTGTTGATAGGTAACTTATTAAAATTGAAAGGAATACCAAATTTGTCACCTAGTATTAAGGTTTCAGTCATTTCATCCGGATTTCGACATTTGAAATACATTTGAATCATTTTTTAAAATTTAAATTCTCTATAATGATTTTTCTGAGCTAACAACCTGTTTTGTATTAAATTGAACTTGTTGATACGTTCCTGTCTCCCTTTATACTTGAGATTATTTAAACTTAATTCTTGTGAATCAAAAAACCTATTAATCGATCCATAATTTATGAATCTTTGTGTTCGATGTTTTAAATAATTCGAAACATTATCCAGTTGATTAATGTCTTTCACTGGGTTTTCAATTTCAATTTTTAAACAGTTTGTTTGAAAATTTATTTAATTGAATGAATTAGTATTACTTAGTATTTAGTATAGTATAGTATAGCTTTGTATTTAGTATTGAAACAGTATTGTTCTGGAAAAAGCCTTTGATAAGGTGGAAAGAATTTGAATTGAAAAGGTGGAGTCAATGATTAACTTATCATTACGTCTATCTTAGACGTTTATTTAAAAAATTTCAATTGTGAAGCTTTAAAATAAAAATTGTTTGGTTTTTAAAAACTTCCTAAAAAAAAGATTTTTTGGTCTTCAATTTCACAATTTTCTCATTTCTAAATTCTTGTCTTATATTTAATTTATTTTTGTAATTTGTCTTCAAGGTCACCGCAAGTAGAAAAATTCTGACATCAATGACTGACAGGAGTCAGAATTCTCATTTTTATGAATTTCCGCTTTCGTGAAATATGGGCAAAGATGATATAAAGGTTGAAAGATGAAAAAGGCTTTCTGCGATGCAGATAATAGCACCAAGTCAGCCAATTATTAATATAGGTACACAATTGAAATAATAATCGATGATCAGAATGAATATGTGGCTCCTTCTCAGCTTTTAGTTGGACTAGAAAAGGGGTTTTAGAAAGTGTCG
>JAWWLR010000128.1:6036914-6052023 GCA_035041075.1 Acraspis erinacei
AAGTGTCGAATAAAAGAGGCAAAAAGTAAAAATCGTATGCATATTGTAGTAAGAGGGTTGGTGAAAGCTTTTGCTACACAATGGGATGTCTTGAGTGTCCCAGTAAGTTCGTTTCTTTGAATTGAAAATCTAATGTTTTATGAAAATCGAATGAAATGCACTTCAAAAAGCCTGGGCCCATAACGTGTTGCAATGAGTCTATAATTGAGGGTAGTTTCTTATTACTTATTTTGAATGTAATTAAATAATCAAATACAAACAAATTCAAAACGATACTTTTCAAGTGAATATCCGTAAAAAAATTCTATCTTTTAATTTTAAAAATGAAAGTAAGTAAAGAACCACTTTCAGTGATGGTTTGTTATTTATTTTTAGATTCCGCAATGAATCAAGACTAAGTAATAATATTAAAATATCAGTACCTGCAGCACAAAATGCTATCAAAACAAAAAAATAGGGTAATTCCTAAGATTTTCAGTATTTAGAAAGTTTTCTTGTTGTTGATATTTAAAAAAAATATTTTTTATCAAAAAGGATAATTGTTTAAAAAAACAATTTAATGTTCAACAAAATCATTAAACTCTTGAGGAAATGTTTGTCTTTTTAACCTACAAAGATAAAGTTTAGAAGAAAAAGATTAATTTCCTACCCAAGACGATTTTTCAACAAAATATATTAATTGTTAACTAAATAGTGTAATTTTAAAGTCAAAAAATAAGCTTTCAACCAAAAATAGAATTAATCAATTCTCAATTCCGAAAATTAATTTTCAACACAAAAAAGCTAAATTCCAAACCGGATGAATGCAACGAAAAGAGGCGATTTTTTAATGAAATAGTTGAATCATGAACCAAATAGAGGAATTCTCTAAACAAAAATTTTAATTCAAAATATCATATTTCAACCAAAAATAAAGCTTGTTAATGTAAAATAATAATAATAATAATAATAATAATAATAATTTTTAACAAACAGGTTCAATTTTGAAACAAGTAGTTGAATTTTTAACCAAAAAGATATTTTTTTGAATTTTCTTCCAAAATAGTTGAATTTCCTTTCCAAATAGAATCATCCGAAATCCAAAAAGTCGGGTTCTTTATTTAAAGTAAGACTTTTCCCGCCCCCGCTGTTTTTTATTTTATTTTACAAAATTTTAATTTTTGCGGCTGCTTGAAGCAAAAACAGCTGTTTTTCGAAAAATTCTGCCATTTTATAGGTGAAAAACTACCTTAATGGTGCAAAAACTAGAAAGACAGCGGGGGGAGGGGGAGTATTACTTTAACTAAAGAACCCGAATTTTTAAATTTCGGATGATTCTACGACGAATGGTGATGGACACCGCAAAACGTCTTTTTGAAAACATGTCTTGGAAAATCTCTCTCACTGGCTTATTTTTCGATATTTTCCTTTGAATTTTTTTTTGAATGTTGCTACATGATGTACTATTACATGAAAAAGTTTTTATTAAAGTAGCTTAAGCCATAGTTCTGTAAAAAATGCTCAAAAAAGTGATTTTTTGCCCACAAGACCCACCCTCTAAAATAGTTGACTAGTCAACCAAAAATATAATTTTTTAACAGAAATGTTAATTTTCAACAAAATAGTTAAGTTTCTACCATTTTGTTAAATTTATGATCCAAAAATGTGAACTTCCATGAGAAAAGTTAATTTACAACCTAATAGTTGAATTTTCAACTAAAATGATAAACTTAAAAAAAATTAACAAAGTATTTCAAATAAAAACGAAATAGTTGAGTTTACAAATACAAAAAGATGAATGATCAACAAAACATGTAATCGTCGATATTGCATCCAAGAGATATTGTAATTTAAACCCAAAAGAGTTAAATTTATCCAAAAAAGGTTAATTTTAAACAAAATAGTTGAATCCCGAGCAAAACCTTTAACAGTTAATATCTCAACCACAAAAGTTTTTAATTTGAAATCAAAAATATTTAATGCTAAAAAAAAGAATTTTTAACAAAATAGTTGAATCCTCTAAAAAATAGAATATTTTTTACGAGCAATAGAAATTGTCTACCCAGAAGAGAAGAATTTTTAACAAAATAGTTAAATTTTCAAAAAGAGAGACAAGTTTTCAAAAATCAATGTTTGTCCTCTTTTGATTATTTTCATATCGTATGTTTTTGTCTTTAAAATTTTAATTTTTGATTGATTCATCAAATTTTGTAAATACTATAACTTAAGAAATGTGGTCTAAATTTTTTTAATGCTCTAACTTTTTACATAACAAGAGAGAAAACGACAGATAGACTGTATCGTAAAAACTTTTTTTTTTAATTTAAAGGGTCTCGAAACGTGGAAATCCAAAGAAATTAGTGATGGTCATTTTCCTCATAAAAATAATATCTTCCCATTATCATGAGAATGTAATAAATAAAAAATAAGCACATAAAATGAAAAATACAATTTGAAAAACACCTAGATTTAAATTATTATGCTAATTAAAATTTCCATCAAAAAGAATCCTTGAAGTGAATTTCCATAAAATGGAAGTGGAAGTTAAGTAAAAAGGTCCCATTACCGTTCTCCTGTCGCATGGATGTATTTTTAACTAGTTGTTTTTGTCTGCTCATAGAAAATTGTTGTTGTTATGATATTTAGATAAGGTTATTGATCAGATGCAGGTATAATATTTTAGAAAAGGAGTCTAAAAAGTTAGGGGAGTTACGGGGTTCAGAATAAAATATTCAACAGACGCTGAGCGGCGAAGTGTCAGAAACTTGTCCCCCCAACCGACATACGGCTTACCATCCATGGTTTTCCTGACAGCCTCTCGCGAGTCTCAAATCCCAGGAGATCCCCAGCCAAAAATCCACGAAGCGAACTCTGATCGTGTACAAATATCAACTTTGGTCCTGACACTTTAAAAGGCGTGAAATTGGACTACTATTATTATGTTAATATTTGTAGAAGGTGGCAATGAATTCAAATGAGACACTAGCTCAAACTAACACATTAATGTTAGGTGAAATCTTTGCTGATTTTTCGAGAGATATCATCCTTAGTTAACCCAAGTACACATAATTATGAAGAAGATTTGTTAGTCCTGCCACTTTAAAATGCATCAAATTGGACAGTTATTATGTTGATATTCGCCGATAATGATAATCAATTCAAATAATACACTAGTTCCCACTTTACATTAAAGAGAGATGACACGTTGGGTTGTTTTTCAAAAGATATCGTTTTGGTTTGGCCAAGTACATATCATAATTATAAAGAAAATTCTATGGCCCTCAGTCATTAAAAGGCATTATATTGGACTCCCATTATGTTATTATTCGTAATATACGGATAATGATAATGAATTAAAGTTAAAGATTAGTTAAACCCAAAAACATTAGAGTGCGATACAATCGTCCCTGGTCTTTCAAAAGATATCGTTTTTAGTGACCCGAAATTGATAATCGTAGAAAAGATTTATTGGTCCTGACACTTCAACAGGCATAAAATTAGACTGTCATTTTGCTGATATTTGTAGATGGTGATAATAAATTCAAATAAGATACGAGTTCCAACTGGAACATTAAAGTAAGATGATATTTTTGCAGGTTTTTAGAAACATGCCGTTTTTAATGGACACAAGTATCATAATTATAATGAAGATTTGCTTGTTTCCTGACACATTAAAAGTCATCATATGGGACTGTTGTTACCTTAATGTTCGCATAATATAAGATGACAATGAATTCAAATAAAAAAACAATATAAGCTGAAACTTTAAAACGACATGACATCTGTGCATATTTATCAAAAGGTATAGTTTTTAATGGACCCAAGTATCATAATTGTAAATAAGATTTTTCAGTCCTGACACATTCCAATTAGACTCTAGTTCAAACTAAAATATTAAAGTTAGCTGACATCTTTGCTGGTTTTTATAAAGATATCGTTTTAAATTAACCCAATCATGATAATTGTAAAGAAGATTTGTCGGTTCTGACACTTTATAATTCATCATATTGGACTATTGTTACGTTAAAACTCGCATGATAAAGTTTGACAAAGGATTCAAATTAAACAGTAGTATAAACAAACTTTAAAATGACATTATATCTGTGCTTGCTTCTCGAAAGATATGGTTTTTAATAGACCCAAATATCATAATTGTAGAGAACATTATTTGGTTCTGAAATTTTAAAACACATCGAGTCGGACATGCATTGTATTAATATTCTTAATATAGATGATCCTAATGAATTTAAATTAGACATTAGTTTAAACTGAAACATAATTCGATGACATCTTTGTTAGTTTTTAGAAAGATATCTTTCTTAATTAACACAAATACTATAATTTTAAAGAAGATTTGTTAGTCCTGACACTTTAAAAGGCATCAACTTATTATGTTCATATTCGGAATATAGATAGTGATAATGAATTCAAATTAGATACTAATTCAAACCAAAAAATTAAAGGAAGATGACATATGTGCTACTTTTTCGAAAGGTATGGTTTTTAGTTGATCCATGCATCATAAATGTGAAGAATATTTGTTGGTCCTAAGGCTTTCAATGTCCTCATAATCGACCGTTATTAAGTTAAGAAGTTAATATTCGTATAATAGACGTTGACAATGAATTAAAATTCGACGCTAGTTCAAAAGAAACATTAAAGTTAGATAACATCTTTGCTGGTTTTCCAAAAGATATCGTGTTTTACTTGTCCTAAGTTCATATCATAATTGATTGAAGTACAGTTCTATTTGGCTTTTCAAAAGATATCGTTTTTAATTGTTCCTAGTGTCATAATTGCAGAGAAGATTTTTTGGTACTGAAACTTTTAAAAGCTTCAAATCGGACGGGCATTGTATTAATAATCGTAATATAGATGGTGCTAATGAATTCAAATTAGACATTAGTTTAAACTAAAACATAATTCGATGACATCTTTGCTGGTTTTTAGAAAGATATCGTTCTTAACTAACACAAATATCATAATTTTAAAGAAGATTTGTTGGTCTGACACTTCAAAAGGCATACAATTGGACTGTTATTTTGTTGATATTTATAGATTGTGATAACGAATTCAAATGAGACACTAGTTTAAACTATAATAATAAAGTTATGTGAAATATTTGCTAGTTTTTTTGAAGAGATCACTTTTAATTAACCGAAGTATCATAATCGTTAAGAAGATTTGTTGGTCCAGACACTTTAAAAGGCATGAAATTGGACTGTCATTATATTAATTTTCGTAATATAGATGATGCTGGTTAATTCAAATTAGAAACTAGTTCGAACTAAAACATTAAGCTCAGATGACATATTTTCTGGCCTTTCGAAAGATATCGTTTTTAAGTAAACCAATTGTCATAATTATAAAGAAGATTTCTTAGTCCTAACACTTTAAGAATCATCATATTGGACCGTTATTGCGTTAATATTCGTACAATAGATGGTGACAAGAAATTAAAATTCGACAGTAGTAGAAACTGAAACATTAAAGTCAGGTGACATCTATGCTTGTTATCGAAAGAGATCGTTTTTTATTTTCCCAAGTATCATAATTATCAAGAAGATTTTTTTGTTCTGAAACTTCAAAATGCATAAAATTGGTCTTTTCTTTTATGGACATTTGTAGATTATGGCAATGAATGCAAACTAGACAATAGTTTAAACAAAAATGTTAAATTCACATTAGATATTTGCTGATTTTTCGAAAGAGATCGTTTTTAATTGATCCACGTATCATAATTGTCAAAAAGATTTGTTGGTACTGATACTTCGAAAAGCAAAAAATGAGAATCTTGTTATGTTAATATTCGTAATAAAAAAACGTGGAAATTAATTTAAATTAGAAACTACTCCAAACTAAAAGATCAAGCTTAGATGACATCTTTGCTGGTTCTTCGAGAGATATCGTTTTAAATTAATACAAGCATTATAATTATAAAGACGATTTATTCATCAAGACATTTTAAAAATGCATCAAATCGGAATTTCATTATTTTAATATTTGTAATATAGATAACGCTGTTTAATTCAAATTAGAAAAAAGTTCAAACTAAAATATTAAGCTTAGATGAGATCTTTGCAGGCTTTTTGAATGCTATCGTGTTTAATTGATCCAAGTATCATAAATGTAAAGAAGACTTGTTGTTCATGATACTGCAAAAGGCATGAAATTGTTCTCTTATTTTGTTGATTTTTGTAGATTGTGATAATGAATTCAAATGATACACTCGTTCAACCTAAAATATTAAAGTTAGATAATATATTTGATGCTTTTTCGAAAGAGATCGTTTTTAATTGATCCACGTATCATAATGGTCAAGAAGATTTGTTGGTCTGAAGACAACAGAAGGCATGAAATTGGGCTCTTATTATGTTAGTATTTACAATATAGATGGTGTAACGAATTTAAATTAGAAACTAGTTCAAACTACAATATTAAACTTAGATGACATCTTTCTTGGCTTTCCGAAAGATATCGTTTTTAATTGAACCAAGTGTCATAATACTGTAAACAAGATTGATTGGTCCTGTCGCTTCAAATCCCATGAAACTGGACCATTATTCTATTATTGTGCAGAATTCCTGAAAATAAAACCAAGAATCCAACGGCCAAATTTGGACAAACGCCAAGAAGTTTTCCTACTGAAATTTGAAAAAAGATAAAATATTTTCCTAAAAAAGAAAAGAATAAATTTCTTTCCTGGACAAAAATAGAAGAAAGGAATGTAAAATGAGAAGGCAACAAAAATAATTCCCTTCTTTCTCTTTTTTACTTATTTCGTGTTTTATATTTTTATTATTATCAAATCACAATAAAAAACATTTGTAAAAAATGATCACTAATATTTGAGCACTCATACAGCACCCCTATCCAGGCAAAAAAATGAAAAAAAATAAAGTAAATAAAATGTTTGAGCAGGGAGAAACATTAACGAAACAACGATGTTATTTTATTAATATTTGTAGGTTTTGATAATGAATTCCAATGAGACACTAGTTCAAACTAAAATATTAAAGTTATCTAACACCTTTTTTGGTTTTTCGAAAGATACCGTTTTCAGTTGACCCAAGTATCATAATTTTGAAGAAGAGTTGTTGATTCAGACTTTAAAGGCATCAAATCGGACTGTGATTATATTAATATTCGTAATATAGATTGTGCTAATGAATTCAAATTAGAAACTAGTTCGAACTAAAACATTATGATTAGATGACATCGTTGCTGGTTTCTCGAAATATATCGTTTTCAGTTAATCTAAGTATCATAATTTTAAAGAAAATTTGTTGGCCCTGACACTTTAAAAGGCATCAAATTTGGCACTTGTTATATTACTATTCGCAATTTAGATATTGAGAATGAATTAAAATCAGACACTAATTGAAGCTAAAAAATTAAAGTTAGATGACATCTTTATTGGTTTTTCGAAAGATATCGCTTTTAATTGACCAAAGTATCATAATCGTCAAAAAGTTGTTTTGAGAATTGCAGAACAGAAGCAAATATAATCGACCCTAATGCCAACTAAAAATCTTATCTCCGATTAAAACATTAAAAACTGTATAATCCCAAAAATTGGTATAAATCTTCAACAAAGTAAAACCGATTTGATAAAAAAATTGTTTTCAGAATTGCTGCAAGTCCCATGAAGTTTAAGGCATATTTTCCATAATAAGAAATGTTGTTTCGTTGTTGTTGAATTTCATTATTTCCGAATTTTTCAACTTTTATTTATTGTTTCAGTTAGACCGAAAATTAATCGATTAAATTTATCAAAAAAGATTATTGAAAGCTTTCTTATTATTTACGATAATATTCTTTTAGAACATAATAGTTTAAACAATTTATTATCATTTGTCATTATATTCTATTTGAGTAATATTAGAAAGTTGCGCTTTTTTCTGAAATGTTGAACTTTTTACTGAGAGTGAGGTACAAATGAATGCAGTTTATCAAACATCACTGTTTAAATAAATAATTACTCTTTATAATTGGCTTCTCCTGCAGTTATGGCAGATAGTTGCGGCTTTTTCTGAAATCTTTCACTTTCTCAACTTTAAAATTTAGTGTGATGTAAAAATTTATTCTATTGGACAAAAATAATTATTTTCAACAATCTATTATTATTTTTAATAATATTCTCTTTAAATAATGTTTGAAAGTTTTTTTTACAGTTTACAGTTTTCTTTACTTGCAGTCAGATAATAATTACTGCAATTTACCAAACATAATTTATTAAACAAATCACTAATATTTATAACTATCTTCTCCTGGAGTAATGCTGGATAGCTGCGGCTTTGTCTGAAAATTTACACACTTTTTTAAACTTTACACTTAGAGTGGGGTAATAGTTAATTAAAGTAATAAACGTAATTGTTTATACAATTGATTATTCTCGTCATCCCGAAATTTGGGATGAGTAGTCAACTATTTTTTAATCGTTTTCGCAGTCATTCTAAAATTTCGGAACTCTTAATTATTTATGAGTTAAGTAAGCATTGTTCTAAGAGAGGATATTTACAAATAATAATAAAATGTTTAAGCAATAATGTTTGTTCAATTGCAATAATCAATATCTCACGAAGTAAAAAATGAACGCTAATTTATATAGGGGAAGATAGCTATAAACGATAATATTTGTCAAACAATTATGTTAGTTAAATTAAATAAATACATTGATCAATACATACATAAATACTTTAATTATAATTAATATTTTATTCACAATGGAAAGAAAGTAACTATTATAAAAGTATTAATAAATTAAAATTGTTTGAACACTTGTCTAATTTGTAAATTAATTTCAATATTAATTCCTTCTTTTGAAATATTATAGCTTGTTCTTGGTGAAAAGTGGAATCTTTCAGGAAAAACAACAAATTTCTGAATATATTTTAAGAGAATATAATTAAAAATAATAATGAACAGCTCAAAAAGTTGTATTTATTAACTTGAATTATTTATCAACTCATTCTTATTAAAAATTGGATCAAAAGTGGAAAAGTTTAGAAAAAAACTGCAACTTCTTAGCACTAATCTAAATGGATATTATTATAAATAATAATAATAAATTCTTGAAACAATTTTTCCTAAGATATAATTATTAGTGTGAATTATTATTTAATGTATAAGAAACGATTTGTGAGGAAAAAAGCACAAACAATAATAATTAGTGCCAGAAGCTCGCAAAACCTAAATTTTCACTTATGGTGTTTTTTGGGACCCTATGGCACATACTTGTAGGGGTGATATTTCAAAAGTAATTATTTGATTGTATTCTATAGCCAATTCTGAAGACAGTTTTGAGTTTTCTTAAATCAGATTTCACAATTTAGGTTGTAATTTCAAATATTTTGTTGAAAATTCATCCTCTTTGGTTTAAAATGCCACTCTCTTCTAAAAAAAATTTGTTGTTGAAAACTCAGCTATATCTAAAATAATTTTTACAATACTTTAAATTATATATTTTAGCTTAGAGTTTTGAAATGTTTTATTATTTAAAAAAATTATACAATAAAGCTATTAGTATTCAATAATTTATTACAAACTTGTAAAACCTATTTGCTGACCAACATAAGAAAAGATGAGATGATAAAGGTGGAAAAGGTCTTTCGATTAAAAACTTTTTTCATCTCTACAGATGTGGCTTGGTTCGTAAAATCGGTGATGCTTTCCACAGATTTGCTCGAAAAGAGAATCCATTATTCTCGTTTCAAAAATAGGTGTTGACAGTAAAGTTGAGAGTCATCACGAACTGGAGTAAATGGAACCAACAGATGAAAAGAAAGTGTCCAACTTCTCGAGTTATAATCAATCTTTCGATTCTTAACTTCATCTCGTCTTTACATTGAAGGAATCTAGAATTCCAGTATTACTAAAATATTTATTATTAAAATAGTCAATTAAAAATGTACTTGTCATGATTCAATCACATTTTCTTAGATTGTTACACGAAATGTTTAGAAATTACCGAACTTGTTGCAAACTGGCGGACATGAGAAAACTTCGGTGAATCAGGATAGTATATATAGTAAATATAGGATAGTACGATATTTTCCCGAAATAAAAAAAAAAAAATCATATTTCTGAGGAATTACTTAGATTAAAAACATTTAAAAAATTACAATTTATATTATGCTTCAATTGAAATAATAAAGAATCCTAATCTGATTTTTTTTTCAAGACAAAATAACTTTTTAAAGAAAAATATTTTTAAATTAAAATTTTTTTTTTTTAATTTGAAACTCGCGATTGCAGTTAAAATTTTTTTATTTTCCAATGTTTTAAAAATACAGGGTAACCATTTTAATAGAGAAAAATATTCCTAGTTATTCAACGGGTTTTCCCGGTTTACAAACAATTTTCGCGGAAATGTAAATTGAAAAACCTATAAAATGGATGCTTTTCATTATTTTTAAATTAAATAATTATAAAATAAATTGCGTTTAGCTGCAAAACTTTCAACTTTCATGAGTTAAACAGTTGAAAAATTTCTCTTTAAAAAATTTAATTTATCCACTGTATCATTTGAAATGCTCTGCAATGAAGGATTGATCAGAAAATGCTAGCACAGTTTAAATTATAAATTGAAAACTTTTTAAATTTGAAGTTCAATTTTTGCCAAGTTTCTTCAAATTGCTTAGTTTTTAATATTTTATTTAGAATTCTTCATTTTTAATAAACTGTCAAATATTAATAAATTTAAAAAATGTCAAATGAAACAGACTAGAAATAAAATATCTCAGGCTAAAGCAATATTTGATTATGAAATTAAATTTACTCAAATTTTTGAAGTATGTATCTATTAAACCTTAATATTGAAATCGGCCAATTGTTTAATTTTAAACAAAATATTGAAACTTCTGGAGAAATAAATATTTTTAAATTTTTACTAATCACACTTTTTTAATAATCAAATTATGGATAAATTTTAAAATTAATCAATTTATATTTACGGTGGGTCATCTTAAAATATTTTTTTTCAACATTCTATTATTTCAAACGATTTTAATTTTTAATTGATTTATGATTCAGTACTGCATTGTAAAATTATTTAAATTGAAAATCTGTGCGTCCAATAGGAAAGTTTCGTAACCTGTAGATTTTAGAATTGCGTATTTTTAAGAAAATAATTTCATAATTGCAAAAGCCAAAAAAAGAGCTTAACTCTACAAAAAGTTAAAATTTGACTTATTCTAAACTTCATTGTATTGTGTTATAAAAAGTTGGCAATATTTTAAATTATTGGATGGATTTTTATTGTCGAAACTTTTTAATATAATAAGAAATACAATTATAATTTTCTTTTGTTTGAATCCCCAACAAACAAAAATTATTACGAATTATTTTTATATAATTATTACATGTTATTATAAATTTTGTTAATCAATTTTTTTCGACCTAAAAAAATCAGTTTTATACTGAAAAAGCTTAAACTTAAAAATCCCTAGAAATAATTCAAGTCCTCTGAAATTAATTAATATACTGGTAAATTAATTGAAATATCTAAAGCCTCTAAAGTCCCTCAGAATTACTGTAATGAGTAAAAATCGTGTAAAATCTGGTAAAATGTCTGAAAAGATCCCTGGGAAACTTTTAAAATATCCTAAAATTCTATTTACTATAAAATCCTTTCAAATCTTTTGGTATCCTATTACATTTTTTAAAGCCCTGTAAATTCTTTTTTTAAACTTCCTTTGAATCCTTTAAGATATCATTCAAGATAATCAAGTACTTGGAAATTATGTGAAGTTTTGTAAATCCTTTGAAACTTTTTCAAATCCCTGGAAACTTTGCAAAGCTCTGAAAAATTCATCGGTATGTTTTGAAATACCCTTAAATCTACACAAACTAATGAAATCCCTTAAAATCTCTTAAAGTCTGTTGAATATTTCAAAATAGCATTGAATTTTTTTTAATTCCTTCAAATCTTTGAATTAAAAAATTTTTGAAGATACTTTGAAATATTAAAAAATCTCTTTAAATATTCGAAATCCTTTGAAATCCCACAATTCTTGCAAATCAACTCTTTGAAATTTCAATAAAATATGACAAAATACCTAGAAGATTAAGAAATTTAAATTAGATTAAAATCAAACTTAAAATCCTTTTTAACGTCCAATAATTAAGCTAATGTGGAGAATTTCTAAAGATACAACCAAGAATCCAGCGAACCAACTTGGAAAACCACCATAAAATATTCCTATTGTATTTTGAAAAAAGATAAACCTTCTCCCAAAAAAAAGAAAAAAAATTTTTCTTTGACAAAAAATAAAAAAGAGGAAAGAAAAATGAGAAGACAACCAAAAAATACCCTTCCATCTCTTTTTTATTGTTTTCGCCATTTTCCTTTTTATTATTATCAAATCACAACGGAAATATATTTGTAAAAAATAATTACCAACGTTTTGGCACTCACATTTTTTTCTTTTATTTGTTAGGGAAATTTTTATCTTTTCTTCAAATTTTAATAGGAACATTTAATGATGGTTGGCCAAACTTGCTCATTGGATTTTTGGTTCTACTTTTAAGAAAACACCTTAAACTCTCATGAAATTTCATTAAAAAAAAATTAATTTTGAAACTTTTACCTAACTTTGCCAATTACCCCCCGTCCTACATCAATATCTATAATTTGAATATTAAATCTGGATTCCACTTCTCCTGTTTAAACTATATTTTCTGCTATAGGAACTCTACATTTTTATAAACCTTAAAATATATACCGCCTTAAAAAAGAAAATTTTTAATTCAAGAAACTTCCATTGCACTTGTGGATTTGTACCGAGAGGTATAAAAGCATCTTTAGGTACGCAGACAGATTCTTTTTCACTTTTCGTTTTGAAAGCAGTTGAGTCCATCGCCGGGATTTTATTATGGATCTAAAGAGGTCCAGACTGAGGTGCCTATCGTGTACATCGCATACGAACAGGATTGGTTTACATAGAAGCTTCGAGTAGCTCACAAAAAGCTCGAAGCCTGAGGGTTTAGATGGCTGACTCAGCCAGCACGTTTGGTCTCCTACGAGAATATCTCTCAGGCTTTAAGTTATTGCGAATGGCCCCTGTGTATATGCCACCCTCCTTACAATCCACATGCTGCTGCGCGTATGTATTATGGGCCCTGAAGTGGTTTGAGAGGCGTCTGATGCAAGCATGGTTGCATACGTAACTCACAATTTCACATGGCAGTGACTTGTTAAGTAGTAGAGGCCTAGCATAGGCCAGACGCCTAGACGCTAGGCCCTTAACATCAATTGTAAATGTTGGACAACGTTTTTTTGTGAATTTATTTCATTATCCTTGAAAAATAAGATAAGATTAGGATGGGGGGAGGGGGAGAGTCTTACAAAAAAAAGACTTTTATTAAAAAGAAAAGGTAAATTTTTAACAAAACAGTTGAATTTTAAACTTTGCAAAATTTTCCGAACAATAGAGACCAAAAATTGTATTCAAACTATTGAATCTTCAAGCCAGAAAGCCAAGCTTAATATAAAGCTTTTTGTATTTTCAACCCAGAAGAAGGAAAGCAAATTTCATGCAAAATATTGAATCTTTAAGCCAGTAAGACGAGCTTTTTACAAAGCAGTTGAATTTTCAACCGAGAAGATTATTTTTTAACTAAAAAAAAGAATTCTCAACAAAGCACATTAATTTTTGAACAAATAGTTGAATGTCCAACGAAGAAGATATAATTTTCTATAAAAAAGACGGATTTTCAACATCTTATCTTATTTTTCAATATAATAGTTTAATTTTCGAAATTCAAAGATTAATCATTAACAAACTAGTTTAATCCTTTTTTGAACTTATTTTTTAACCAAAAAACAGATTTTCAACTAAATATTGAAATTTTCAACTAAAGAGATGAATTTTGCATTAAAATTGTGAATCTTCAACAACAAAACATAACAATAATTGAAAAAATATACATCTGGATGTAATTTTTTTCAATTATGGATCCCTAAAAATGTTTTTAAAAAAATAACCTTTTTAAGTATTAATTTTGAATTAAGATATTTTCTATAAATCTTGGTAACACGAAAATACTATTGCAGTAACGGCCAGAATATGTTTTATTATTGATGTATTGTCATTTACTTTTGTTTATTACAAATATATAGTGCCATTGCAGTCAATCAGAGATGCAATAATTAATTAGGGAGTTCAAAAAGATTATAAATAAATTCGCAACATAGTAATTCTTAATAAAATAAAGTGAAAAATTTAGAATATAAGCGAGATGAAAAGATTTCAGAAGTCATTATCAAATTCAAAAACCGTTTTTCATTTATACAGTGATAATTTTTTAATAGTTCATGAAAATTGTACGATCTGTATAATATCGTTCATTTAATAACCAGCTAAACCTACCAAGTGTCATCGACAAGAAAAATTCCCAACATTTTTTATTTTATTTTGCAAAAAATTACTTTTATAACGCTAAAAAATCCCGAAAAACAAGATTCCCGTCACTGTTTAATTCCAAATTGGAAAAATCCCTAATAATAAAATTTATAATAATATATAATAATTATAATAATAATAAAATTTCCTATTAATAAAATTACCGAATTTGAAAGTTTCATAAGAATAAGATTCCCAAACAATAAAAATCTCTAATTCTCTTATTCTCAATAAAAAATTCGCAAATAATAAAATTTCCGCATGATCAAATGATCTAATTGTATAATGCCGAATAATAAAATTCCTGTACAATAAAATTCCCGAATTGGAAAATTTCGTAAGAATACAATTATCTCATTAGTAAATTTCTTGATAATAAAATTTTTAAATAATTCAATTCTCTAATTGAAAAATTCATGAAGAATAAAATTCCCTGATAATAAAATTCCCGAATTATGAAATTCCTGCTTAATAAAATTCTCTAATTGTAATATTCTAGAATAATGAAATTCACGAAAAATAAAATTTTCTATTAATAAAATGCCTGAATTGGACAATTCATTGGTAAAAAAATTCCACAATAATTAAATTCAAAAATGCGAAAATTCTAGAATAATAGAATCTAGTGCCCCTTTAAGTTTTTCAAAACTAAACGGATGGATGGGATGTTATGGGTTGGAATGGCATGGGATGGGATGGGATGGGATGCGATGCGATGGGAGGGG
>JAWWLR010000128.1:6052123-6065648 GCA_035041075.1 Acraspis erinacei
ATGAGGTGGTGTCGGAAAAGCGAGTGAGCTCGCTTTCATGGTAGATAATGGGATGTTTTATATCTGCTGTGCGATATATAATGCACCTAGCTTGTCCATGGGAAATCCCATGCAAAGTGGGACGTGGGTGGAGTACGCTGATAAATATTCAGTCGCGTCATTCCGGAAGCTCGAAAGCGTTTTTTCCTTTCCCTGATCTTGATCGATCACCAGCGTTTCGCAACTCTAAAAGCCAAGGCGTTGAAGTGGATTAAAAGAAAAACAGTCATTACCTTTTTTTTGGTAAATCCTTTTCCATTTTAATAGCCTGAAAAGCTTTTTGAAAATTATCTCAACTTCCACTAATATTTGACTTGTAAACCAATAAAAAAATGCGAACGCAGATCAGGGACAACCGCTTTCAATCAGAGAATTTTATGACGAGGAAAACTAAGTGAAAATACAGTGATTTTGAAAAAAATGGCATCAGTGAGGGAATATTTATAAGGTCCACTTTAACTAACTATTAAGAATAATCAGAACTTCAACACAGTCACATCTCATATTCCGCTTTTTGTTACTTTTTAAAAATAAAATAACTTTAGTGACTTCTTTTAATTCTATAATAAATTAACTCATAGGTTAAACACTCTTGAATTTAGGTCTAAAGTTATTTTTAAATTTTCTCGTATTATCTTGAAAACTTTTAGGGTGTTTTAAAATATTCCAAGAGATTGACAAAAAATTTCAATAATTTAAATTATTGTAAGGATTTAAAGGATAATACGATTTTTTTTATTTCTACGAATTTTCGAGCGCTTTAAAAAGATTTAACGTATTTCAAATAATTTAAAAGGATCTTAAATATTTTAGAGTATTTTTAAATATTTCAAGAACTTTGCAAAAGCTTTGAAAAATTTAAAGGGATTTCATGATATTGGAAATACTTTAGGATATTTCGAAAGATACTAATCGATTTTTAATAGATTTCAATCATATGATACAATTCCAAAGAATTTTAAGAATTTTCGGGCATTTTTAAAAATTCCAAGTTGTTTTTAATAACTTTAAAAAGTTCCAAGGTATTTCCAAGGATTTAACATATTTCGAAGTATTTATAAAAATTCCAAAAGGTTTTGAAGAGTTTTAAAAAATGTCGAAGAATTTTAAAAGATTTTAAAGGATTTGAACAAATTTTCATGTAGTTATAAAAACATTTCTAGAATTTTGGAAGATACGAAACGATTTTACAGAATTTATGTGTTAGTTTTTAAAATATTTTAACAGCTCTGAAGGAATTTTAACCATTTTTCTGGATTTCAATCAATATAATTTTAATGAATTTCTAAGAATTTATTCGCAAGAAATGAGGAACTTGGTAGGGTTTGAAAGATTTCAAGGGATTTTCGAATATTTTTTTATTTTTATAAATTTCTTTGCATTAAACATGATTTTTTTAATTATTAGAATTCGCTTGAGCTCTCTTGAATTCTTTTGAATTATTTGGAATTCTCTTGAAATTTTTAAATTAATTTGAATTTTTCTAAATTCACTCGATTCATTGGACTTCTTTTCAATTCTTGCAGCTTTGTTTAATTTATCTTAAAGTCTTTTTATCTCACCTCGACTTCTTAGAGATTTCATAAAATTCTGTTGAATTCCCTTGAATTTTTCTAATCTTACTTAAAACTTACTGAATTCTATGCATTTTTTCAAATTTCTGAATTTTTTACTATTCACTTTGAATTTTTATGAATTTTATCGAATTATTCTGATTTCCCTCAAGTTCTTCTTAATTCGCTCTAATTTTACTAAAACCAATTTAGTTTTGTGGATTTATGAAATTTTTTCCAATATATTTGAATTCTTTAAAATTTCAATTGTATTGTTATCAAGTCTTATGAATTGAATTATTTTTATTTTGGTCTAATTAAAAATAACATTAGGCAAATTATTAATCCTTAAATATGTCGCCCAAAAAAAGAATCAAGGAGATCCTTTTCCTCTGACAAAACTGGTAACAAGCATGGTAAGTGAGGAATGTTTATAATGTTTATTACCGATCATGCCAAAACAATAGGAACTGTTCGGTTCTTTTTTTGGCAAACGTAAAGAAAAAACGAAAAACTTACATTCTTCAGGTACAAATTCATAACAGTTATTCATTTTATCCCTAGGTTTTCCCAAAATCAGAACAGAGCATATTACTTTCCTACGTTATTGCCGGTAACGAGCATTGTAAGTCACGACTGCTTGTTATGCTTATTAGCGGCCATGTTGGAGGAACAGAATCTGCTCGGTTCTATTTTTGGGTGAACTGAACGACAAAACGAAAAACAGCTATCCTTCAGGTTCAAATTTGTGACAGTTTTTCATTTTGTCCTTAGCTTTACCCGAAAGCAGAACCGAGCAGTTCCTCTTCTTCCGGTAACAAGCATGGTAAGTCACGAATACTGATTAGACTTATTACCTCCATTACCGGAAGATCGACTAGACTCTCTTTTTGGACGAACTCAACGAGAAAAACGAAAAACTACTATCCTTCAGGTACAGGTATGACCTGTAACAAGCATGGTAAGTCACGAATGCTTGATCTGCTTATTACCGGCCATATTGGAGGATGAGGATCTCCTGGGTTCTGGTTTTTGGTGAACCTAACGAAAAACCTTCCATTATTCAGGTAAAAATTCATGACAGTTTTTTATATTGTGCTTAGGTTTGCCCAAAAGTAGAACCGAGCAGATTCTCTTCTTCTGGTGTGGCTGGTAACAAGCATGGTAAGTCACAAATAGTTATTATGCTTATTACTGGCCACTGCAGAGCAAGAAGATCTGCTCGGTTCTCTTTTTGGAAGAACTCAACGAAAAAAAACTGCTATTCTTCACGTAAAAATTCATGCGCGTTTTTTATTTTGTCCTTGGATTCGTCCAAAAGCGAAACCGAGCAGATCCTTATTATCCAGCATGACCGATAACAAGCATTGTAAGTCACGAAAGTAAAAGTCGTTGTAGGCAACTGTTTTATCTACTAATGCTAATTTGAGTACGCTATTTATGAAAGATTGTATAATAAAAATATTACAAGATGAGAAGTTTGCACTCTGAATATTACTGGCCAGGGAAAATATAAAATTATTCTGGAAAAAGTGAAATAATTTTTTAAATAAAGTTTTGCGACCATCCTGAATATTCTCCAACACAGGCAGGATGATCCTTTCGATTAGTGAATAAATTTTCTTGACTTCTTATAGTAGCTGAAAGTGAGGAACGAAGGACTTACAAGTTGCCTTTTCCCGTTCTCGTAATTTATTTGAGTCGCTGCTTGGTTAAAAACAATTAATTTAATCCCACACCAGAAAGGCAACCCGGACTAATTGAAGACAACTTCGGCTGTTAACGGGACGATAACGAAGTTACGGTTTTGCCAAGTTTCCGTGCACGCTGGTCTCGGCACCTTTTAATACCCAAGGAAGAATAACCGGAGTCAGGTAACTGAGAAAAGATAAACAAGGAAGGGTAAGGCGAAACAACTTTCCAAACTTTCTCGCTGCCCACAGCCCTTTTCGGAACTTTTATAATGAATTGCTTAACGCCTTATTACTTTTATACATATTCTATAAATTGCCAGTGGATTTCTGTCTTGTATCCATCTTCATAAGACATTTATTCACCTTTGGGGCTACCAGGTGCGCGCGACAGCGCGCGCTTACTTTTCTTTTCATTTTTATCATCAAACCAATTTCCGAATAACTATTTATTTGTTAAAATTTGTAACCTCTCAAATCTTCGCTGAATTAAAATCTGAAATAATGTGTACAATATATCCACGTAACGTAGAATTTACTATTGCCATTAGTAATTTTAAAGATCGAGATATCATTCGAAGGTTTTAGTGCACGATACGTTAATTTAATATTGTGAAAAAAATAATTTTTGTAAAATGATATATGTACAAAATCATTAAAAATTAATAACTGGAATCTAAATAATTACATTACGATCCGATTCTCAGTTTTCAATATGAAAATATGGAATTTTCAAATAAATGTTAA
The DNA here is from genome assembly GCA_035041075.1 of Acraspis erinacei. NCBI lineage: Eukaryota > Metazoa > Arthropoda > Insecta > Hymenoptera > Cynipidae > Acraspis > Acraspis erinacei. Next base: position 6,056,154 of record JAWWLR010000128.1, read on the forward strand.
TGGTGAAAGAACGGAGTGTCAAAATACATTACTGAACAATTAAAACATATGTAGAAATAATTTAAGAAATTGAATTTCAATACTCATACGGCCAGTTTTATCTATAATTTTTAAAATAATATTCCGTTTCGAAACTCAGTTAACGTAATAAAAATAATTAAACATATATTTTTATTGAAAAGCTTGAATAAATCAGAAAAACAAGAGCTTACTACAAACCTAAGAACGAATTTATGTTTTGAAATAATAGTAAATAATTAAAGCATTTTAAGACAAGATGTATAATAAATAAAAAATTTGGTTTCAACCTTAGATTTGTTCTATGAATGTTCCAGAAAATATATGTTGAAAAGAAACAATGTGTTTTCATATTATCTTCTTTAAATATTTATTATTGGCGCTTATGTTTTATATTTATTAACTTAGGTCTTCATCGATGCAAACTAATTTGATAAATTTAAAAAAAATAGAAAAAAATTAATTTTAACACAAAAATAACGTTTATTATTTTAAAAAAATTTTAATTTAAGTAAAAATGTTGAATAGAATAATGAATCAACGAAGTCTTAATTTTTTTAATTCTATAATTAAAAATTCTAATATATAAAAACAAAATACAAATAAAAATAAAAATGTTGTATAAAATTGAAACAAATATATTAAAAATTGATAAGAAAATAAAATGAAAATTTCTTTAGAAATGTATACCAATTTTGTTTATTATATTTCAAATAATTGAAAAATCTTTGTCTATTGAAATTTTTAATTTTATTATCAAAATAAAATTTTTCCTTATTATGTTTTTGTTAAAATTGAAGATAATAAAATAAAAATAAATTCGAATTAATGAAATGTCTCAAAATTTTATTTTACATTATTTTTTTTCAAGAATAATTAATTACAAATTTTAAAACATTGAATTTTTAAATTCTTTATTCATGGAAGGGAGCATAACTTTATGGTTTTTTAAACTATTAACAACTTATAAAGTTATATGTATTTTAAGAACTAAATGTTGTAATGTTACTTTATAAAAAAGTTTTACATTAACGTTTTATTGAGGTTTTATTTGTACAATTTTATTTTTAAAAAAATTATTATTTACATTAATTAATTTAATTTAATTTAATGAATAATATTTATTTTTATTATTTATTCAAATTTAAATGTATATTAAGTTTTTTTTAATTATTACATCCTTAAGCCGTTTTCCTTTCGGGGTAGGCATGACTCACAAGGTGAGGAAAGGATTAGTGTGAGGAAGGGCTTATAGTATTTTTAGACTGATCTAGAATTCTCGTGTTATTTATTTTAATAACACGTTCATTTCGCTTGGGTCTATTAGTATCCAAGGTCTTTTGCTTCAGGAGTCATTGACTCTACTCATACTTTTCTGTCCTGGCATACTTCTCTATCTTGTTTCACGTCCATGCATTTTTTCTTATCGGCGATCGATAAAAGTAGAAATCTACTTTTTTAGATCGATAAACTGTATACGTTTCGAAAAGAGGTCTCCCTAAATCTCTACAATAAAAAAACTACACCATGATTCTCGACAAGAAGAATGGCTACATGAAACGGATCTCGACTAATGGAGGTAACGAGTTTTTATATGCAGGATTTTCAACAATTCATTATTTCCTTTCTTACTTTTCTATCCAGTTTAACACGGTTATCAATTTCTCTTTTAGCTCTTAAACATCAAGAGTAGCGGGGTCCAAAAAAATTTTTGAATTTTTTCGAAGCCCCCCCCCCCCCCCCTCCACCCATGTATTTTTTTAGAATGCTGAATTAATGGCGTATAGAAGGTAAAAATTGTTAATAATTATTAGGCGTTACTATCATAACCTATTGACAATTCTTGAGGAATACGAGTGCATCAAGAGTAAACCCCCGAGATATTATTTATCTGAAGTTGGATAGCCATGCTACAAACAATTAAAAACTACAATTATTCGGCGGCAGATAATTTTTATCACTAGACCGATAAAAATTATCCATTGTCGGAAAATTTTAGTTACAGATGTTTTACCAACTTTAGATAAATAATATCTTGAGGATTTGCTGTGTATTAATTTTCAATTTTAACCCCATTGAGCCCCTTTCATGGGTTTTCAAAAACCACCTCAAGAAAGCGCAAATAATGTAAATAGCCTGTAAATATCAGATTTTTTTTTTGATAATAGTACCAAAGAAAGAAATAGTGATACATATTTCACATATGAAATCAACATAATAATTAAAATTTTATCAAAATAGTTGAATTTTATACCAAGTATAATTCAGTAAAAAAAAAGATGAATTCTCAAATAAAGATTCAATATTTCGTATTATTTGCAAAAATGTATAAATTTTCAATCCAAAGGATGAATTATGAAGAAAAGAGTTAAAATTTTCACCAAAAAAGACGAAATAACAAAATAGTTGAACTTTAAACGGACAAAGATAAATTCTCACTAAGAATCTAATTTATAATCAAGAGAGATGAATTTTCAAATAAAAAATATGAGGTTTTAACCAAAAATGAAATGGTTATATTTTCAGATTAAGACATTAATTTTCAACAACAACAATTTCCAACAGGTTGAATTTAGTTAAAAAAAAACATCAAATTTTAACGAAATAGTTGAATCTTTAACCAAAATGATAATTTAAAAAAAAGAAGAATTATTTTCTGCTCAAAACCTCAAATTATCAACAAAATACATTAATGTTCCAGAATGGAGTTAAATTTTCTATAAAATAGTTAAAATTTCAAATAAAAAAGATGAGTTTTGAACCAAACAGTAATTATTACTTTTTCAGTTTCAAAAAATTAATTTAAAAAATCTAATTTTACACTAGATAAATTCAACTAAAAAAGACGAATTATGAACAATATATTTAAATCCACAGCCAAAAAGATGAGTATGTAAAAAAGATTAATTTTGTACCTAAAAAGATGAATGTGCAACAAAAGAGATAAATTTATGTGAAGTAGTTAATTTTTCAAAATATTTTAATTTAAAACAGAAAACAGTTGAATTCAAAAAAAGAAAACGAATTTCCAGCTAATTAGGTAAATCGTCAAGAAAATACATAAATTTTTACCCAAAGCATGGAATTTTTAAGTAGAAAATATCAATTATCGAAATTTAAATAAGATTAAAATCAAATTTAAAATCCTATCTAACGTCCAATAATGAAGTCAGTGTGAAGAATTCCTGAAAATAAAACCAAGGATCTAACGTCCAGATTTGTATTTTCAAGATAGAAATAATTCTCTTTAAAAAATGAATTACTTTTTTTAAATTAAACAATTTTGTTAAAAAGTCATCTCATTCGGTAGAAAATTCAAATATTTTGTAGAGAATTCGTATATTTGACATGAAAATTCAGCAGTTTGTTTCAAATTTTTTTACGCTTGAAAATTTATCGTTTCAATTATAAATTTCATCTGTCTTAAGCAAAAAAAAAAAATTCTTAAGCAAAATTGAATTGATGTTAATTTGAAATAGGAATATTTTTTTAATGATGTTTCAACCAAAACAAGGTTTTAATAACAAATTTAAAGCTGATAAAAATGATAAAACAATTGAATTTTCATCCAAACAGTTCAACCTGTAACCAAAAAAGATAAAATTGCTACAAAAAGAGATGAATTTTCAAGCAAATAATATTTTTCATTATAAAAAGAAAAAATATTTCAACCAAATTTTTGAATTTTCGACCAAACTAATATAATTTTCAAACCCAAAGTTATGAATTATTCACCAAAAAATTCAGTCTCAACCAAAATACATTAATTTTATGTCAAATTATTGCACTCTTAAGCCAAAAATAAGATTTTTCTAAAAAAAAAACTTTTATATTCTTAACTCTAAAGCATGAATGTTCAACAAGAAAGTTTATTTACAACCAAACAGTGGAGTTTTCAAGTAAAATGATGAATTTTGTAGAAAGCAGTACAACTTTCAAACGAGTAGTGGAATTTTTATACAAAAAAGGTAAATTCTTATCAAAAAATATAATAGTAGATACATAAACAAAAAAACATTTTAATCACAGATTAAAAGCAGTTTAATTAATTAAAAAGAAAACTACGAATTTTCAATAAAACTGATAAAGCCTCAAACTAAACATTTTAATTTAAACCAAGCAGTTGCATTTTTGTCAAGAAAGATGCAATTTATAATTAAAAGGGTCAATTTTCCAACCAAAAAGAGAAATTTTCAAGATAATAGTTGAAATTTAAATCAAAAAAGATTTTTCAGTAAATATTATTTTCAACCGTATAAGAAAATTTTAACCAAAAATAATTGAAATTGTTTAAACACTTTTTTCAATTTGTGTATTAATTTTAATGAGGATCATACCTAAGTTATAATTTACAAATAAATAGTTGCGTTTACAAGTAAATAGATCATATTAATCTTATTAATATTTATAGCATTTAATATTAATCTATAATATTAAATTTTAATCAATACTTAAAAATTTGTTTGAAAAATTTCATTTATGAGTTACTATTAAATTACTTACCTAAGCAGTAGGCAAAATTATAAATAAGACAAACAATTTAATTAATAATTTATTATTAATTTTCGGCAATTTTAAATTTCAGTAATAGAAATCTTTATGGTGATTTAAAAATTCGGTCAATTTATAATTAGTTAACTTATAATTTTGGCATTTTTTTGCCAATTTGTGGATTTGTTATTAATTTTTTCTTTATTTTGTGTCAGTTCCGGAAATCCGGATATTAAAATACTTTTGAATATAATGATAAAGAAATAATTTGTTGTCTTACAATATAATGCTACTATATAGTAAATGCAGTTATTATATCTATATTTTGCATATAAAGAATATGATAAATCATATGATATTGTTTTCTATTACAATTAATTAGCGAGCTCTTAAATATAATATTTTTTAAATGTTTAATATATCATTCAAATTTTTTTTAATTACCCTGAAATCTTCTAAATTTTCCCAACGATTTTTTTATTCTCTTAAAAACTTTCGAAATTATTTTAAAGCTCCTACAGCTTAGGTTTGACATCTTTAAAAATATAAATTTGTAAAAATCTTTTGAATCTTAAAATTCATTTTAATATCTTCAATTCTGCTCAATATACCTTGACTTTACTCAATTTTTCATTTCTATTATTTTTTAATCTTATGATTAGTTAAGTTATTTTATTTAAGTTTATTTTTCAAAATAAAAAATTATTTCAAACTTTCACACGAATATAAGGAAAATTATATCATTTCAATCTTGTCAGACCTTCTGAAAATTCTAATCTCTAAAAATTATTAAAATTTTACCTTCATGCTTTATTTATTCTGTAAAATTTAAAAAATTTTCTTAAAAATCTTTGAGAGTCTTCTTGGACCATTTTCGAAATATTTTAAAAATACTATTTTAGAATCGTTTATAAACTTCTGAATACATCTTAAACTATCCGGCAGCACCTCCACCGCAAAGCTCCGTTTTTTAGAAAAATAAAAGACTCAAAAAATCTGTATTGGTGCCAAGGCAGAGGCCAAAAAAGCTAAAAAAACCCCAAAATTCTGATACGCTTACTTTTAGTTTAAGTGCATATTTTATTTCAAGGGTGATTTTTGAAGATAGGGGCCTGTTTTTGAAAGATAATTTCTGCATTTTTGAAAAGCCCGAAATTTTGGACCTGTTGATTTTTTCAATTTGTTAAAATTGATGTAGTGGAGGTGCTGGCGGTCAGCACCTCCACCAAAATGTCCGGTTTTTTTTAGAAAAAACAAGAAAGCCCGAAAATCGGGATTGGTGTCAATGAAGAGCCCAAAAAAGCCAGAAATTCTGATATGCTTACATTTAGTTTGAATACATATTTTATTTTAAGTGGAGGTGCTGACGGCCAGCACTTCCACCTAAAAGTTAGTTTTTTGAGAAAACTAAAAGAGCCCAAAAATCGGCATTGGTGCCCAAAAAAAGCCCAAAATTATGGCATGAAGAAAGTATTCAAAATCCGTTGTAGATATGCTAGCGGAACGCACCTCGGTTTGGTGGCCACCCTTCAAACCAAAGCTGTTCTATAATACATACTTTGATATTTATTTTTTACTATGTTTTTCTTTATTATAGCGTTTCTTTCATTTTTAAAACAAACTGATACTAGTTTAGGATAGCGAAATATATTTTTCGTATTAATAATTACTAAGTTTGACTAATATCACTTCTTTCTATTTTGAAATATTCTAATAAAAAAAATTATAAGGAAAAATGGACTAATAATTCAGCAGCAAAACAAATTTAAAAGTGCACGAAAGGAATATTATTTGACGACAGATTGACAAAAGTTGCGTGAAATGAGTACATTATGGAATTTTATACATATTTCATAACATTTTGCATTTTGTTTAACAAAAAATGGAACTTTTCATTTTAGGTTGCATAAAACATCAGATTTCTTGAAAAAACCAGAAAAATGTTGTATCATCATTCATTCAATAAATGATATATATTGTTGTCAACGCTTGATAAGAAATTGTTGTTGAATGATTATGAAAAATAACTTGAAACATTACGCAAATGTCACTATTTTCTTTTTTACAGGAAGGTAGAATGTGGAGTGTTTTAGAGCAAAAAGCTGAGTCTCTATTTTGACGTACCAGATGGAAAATTTGGAAATTTGTGCCTATAGGGGCGCTAAAGTAGGGGCAAAACTCGTATTGGAATATCCCCTACTTTAAAACCTTAGCCTGTTACAAATATTAGCGTGGAGAATTTCAAAGTAGGGCCTATATTTCGACTCGGGCGAAAGATTTTATTCCATTATATGATAAACGTTCGCCAAATAGTATGTAAACTTTAAGAACGAAAACCTTTAAATGCAACAAAACTTAAGTTCATTTTTTTCTGTGCTACGACTAAGGAGGCCATAGTTGAATTTTTAGCTTTCACCTTCCACTGGAGTAATTTCTCCTTCCGGATATGATGAAGCTTGTTAGAGTCGAGTGGTCTGACTACTGGGTAATCTGGGTAAGGAGAAAGGTAAATAAATAAAAGCCAGAAACCGCGTTAGAGCATATCTGATTTCACGTGTCAGCAGGATTTGCTTTCGTGGTCAGGGACAGAAGTCCCTTGGTCTGATCCTGTTGTGAGATAAGTCCCTCTCTCTGTGCCGCTGGATACTTCATTCGTTCTAAGTCCGCGCACTTTATCTGACACGACGTATCGGTTTTCACCGGATCCTGGCCACCCGGTACGTCAAAATAGCGGATAATCTATTCGATCCATTCGAAACCCTCGACGCGAACAGCCTCGTCAACGTCCAGAATGAAGGGTCTGCTAATGCAACACCCTTTGTTCTCTCTGATGAACATCTATCAACATCAACATGAAAATCAAGAGCAAAACTAACATTTCTTTCCAAAGGTTTCTTTAACGTGTATGGGATTTTAACGAATTCTGAGATTTATTATTTTGTAAAAGAAAACATTTTCTACACATCCGGTTGAAAATATTCTGTGTCTGCTTTTAAACGTGAATTCTGATCAATAATGTGGGAAATTTCGCGCAGTTGAAAGCTGGGAAAGCAGAATCGACTGAGCGCTCGAGTAGTAGCCAGGAGTGGGGATTCTTTCTTTCGTCGCGTCTTCTGCGCTTCATCCCCACTCCTGGCTACTGCTCGAACGCTCATTTGGTTCTGCTTTATAAAACTTCAAATTTAGTTCATTGAATAATTTTAGTGGCCAGAAAAATGAAGGTGATTATGTTTTCTCTACTCTAAAATTCAATTTCCGCTAAGTTCCATTTTTATTTTCAGCTAAAATTTAAAAAAATGTCTTGACGAAAGGGATTTGTCTATCTTTAGCGGCGACCTTGAGGCAATTCATGTTTGTGGAAATTCATTCTCCGGCAATCCTCATTTAAAAAATTTGAAATCAACCAAAAATTGACCACAATTGGAGCAGTGACTTAAATTCTTTCAGTGACCAATCACTGCTGGGTCCTCCCACCATGACCGGATGGTGGAAGGGAGTAAGTGTATATCCCAAATTATTTACGTGAATAATTACGGAATCTTCCCGGATTTTTGCAAAAATTATTTGCGGACTTCCAATTTTTTCGAATTTGAGATACCGCAATTACACTTGCCGGGGGTTGGCATCACTCAAACATCAAATTTCGTGCAATTGCAGTATTTTGAATTGTAATAATGAAACCAAACCGTCAATATGTGTAGATATTATTCCACCATCCTTGAAAATAGAAATCAAAACTACGATCAAGTTAACTCTTCAAATAACCGGAAATCCTTAACGCCAATTCAGACAAGAAGAAAAATAAATGTATTAAAATTTTTAAATAAATTTTATCTGAAAAAAGGTCTGCTCTCTTCGCCAATGGAGCGAAAGAAACATTTAATTTTAGAAAATTGAAAATTCATTTCCTCAATTGAAAATGTAACAATTTTGTTAAAAATTCACCCATTTCTATAAAACTTATTTTCTTGGATGGAAATTCATTTTTTTTTTTGAAAATTCATATATTAGGGCTAAAAGTAGAACTTTATGAAAAATTCTTTTTCGGTTTGAAGATTTACGTCTTTAGGTGGAAGTGCATCTCCTTGATTGAAACTTTCATTGTTTGGTTGAAAATTCGTATTTTTTGACCAAAAAATAACCTCCTTGTATGAAAATCAAGTTTTTTGTTTGAAAATGTACGTTTTTAGTAAAAATTCATTGATTTAATGGATCATTCATAGCCTTGACTAAAAATCTGTCTCTTTTGTAGAAATATATTCTTTGTTTGCTAAAGATGGAACTGTTTGGTTGAAAAATAATATTTTTTGTTTAAGGATTTAATTCGTTTGTTAAATTTTCTTATTTTTGGATGAACTTAACTGTTTTTGGTTCGATATCAAAATCATTTTCAATTTTAATATCAACTATTACATTTTTTGCTAAGAATTCAAATTTATCGGATAAGAAAATCACCAGCTTGGGAAAAGTTAAACAACTTTGTTAAACATTAATTTTTATGGTAATTCATCATTTTAGTTCAAGTTTTTTTAAATTTATTTTTTAGTTGAAAATGATGATTTTATAAAATTTTAAATTAATTATTTAACTTAAAATATAACATCGATATTTCATCGAAAATGTATTTTAGGTTCAAAATTTACCTGTTTTAGGTAAATATTCCACTATTTAGATGAATATTTGTGCTTCTTATTTATCGACAATTTGTTTTCTTTTATATGATAATTACCTTGGGGACTAAAAACTCAACTATTTGTTTACAAATTTATTTTTTGGTTTAAGATTTATAATCCTAGTTAAAAACTAATCTTTCTAGTTGAAAATTTAACGGTTTTGTTGAAAATGCTTTTTTTCTTTTGTTAAAAAATATATTTTTAACCAAAAATTACACTATTACATGTTTGACTGTTCAACAAAACACTCGTCTTTTGCGTGTAACAAATTTGTATTTTTTGGTTAAAAATTAATATTGCTGGGTTGAAAACT
>JAWWLR010000128.1:6068970-6079275 GCA_035041075.1 Acraspis erinacei
TTAAAAATTAATATTGCTGGGTTGAAAACTCAACATTTTCGTAAGAAATTCGTCCTTTTTGTATTAAAATTCCATATTTTGGAAGACATTTTTTTTTTGTTGATTGAAAAATCATTTTTGGTAAAAAATTTCACCTATAATATTAATCTTATTGATTTTTTATTCAAAGTTCCTCGTGTTGGCTTATAAATCATTCTGTTTCAAATATTACAGTTTTTGTTGAGAATTCGTTTATTTGATTAAGGATTCATTACTGCAGTTGACAATTCTGTAAAAAAATAATTTTTTGTATTAAAATTATTGATCTTCTAGGTGAAAGTTTGTTTTGATACCTAAAAGAAAATTTTCGAAGTCAGGGAAAATTGGACAATTTTTTAATTGGGATGTGGTAGCAACCCTGAAGAATCTGTATTAAAAATGCAAAAAGATTAGAAGTTTGGTTCCTAAATATTATTGTTCAGGAAAAATGAAGAATTATTTAGGGAAAAGTAAGGGAATTTTGAAAATTAAGTCTTGTGTTCAGCCTGCTCTGAAGAAAAAATTCTAAATTTTCCATTTTTAGGGTTTCTTAGGCCCGGGCAGAAACCCTTATAGTATCGGCCTAATCCACAAGACTCAACTCAAAACTCACAAAATTCAACTCACATCTCACAAAATTCAACTCAAATCTCACAATACTCAATTCACAGCTCACAATACTCAACTCACAACGCTCAACTCACAACCCTCAACTTACAGCTCGGAACAATCAACTCACAGCACACAACTCACAGCTGACAATTTACAGATTACAACTCATAGCTCTGGCTACCATGGGAATTGAGGGGAGTGAAACTATGAGTGGGGGTAGCATAAGCGTGAGAAAATGTGGGGAAGTGAGATGAGGGGGGGCAGATAAGAAAGAAGTTGAAGAAGGAAGGGGAAGCAAAGAATGTAGCGAGGGGAGGGGAATGTAGAGGAAACAGGTATGGGAGATTATGGAAGGGGGAGGCTTGATCGACTGATTCAGATCCTGATAGGCTACGCCCGTTTTTGTAGGTACAATGCGACCACTTTGACTATTTTTTTATTTTCGCACTCACTGACGTATCCGGTAAGGAATAAGTGCAAACTAAAGAGAAGTCGGAGGAGTTAGTACAACATAGATATCAGAAAGTGGTACACAGCAGGGCAGAAGGAGCCTTAACAGGGTAGAACCGCGAACATATTCGTTTTCTATAAGGAGCATGGCGTTCGACTAACAGGCTCTATCGTTGGTGCCGATCAGTCGTTAGCGTTTATAGTTGGTATCCCTGTAAAAGTGGCTGCTGCAGAAGCACCAGCAACTGCAGCAGCTTCTTCTAACGTAGTTCGAGTGTCAGCCAAACGAGCGATCGAGGTGTGGGCCTGGCCCCCAAGATGAAAGATACCACCCAGTAATGGTTTATTTAAATTGGTACCAAGGGTCTTGAGGCTCAGAGTCTATATCTGTATCCCTCCTGAAGCAGCGAAAAAGCCTTGTTAAGGTCTGATTGTTAATTGACTTAGGAATCGGCCTGATCGCTTTTCGATCCTCGGACTGGACTGGGCGAAGCCTCAATTCCTCACCAAGATCTATGTCTTTACAAACATAACTTGTATTCGAAAGAGGGCTTATTAGGAAATCAGTTTCTTCTGCTAATCCCAGTTTTAAATCTTACACCTTTTATACTTTTCTTTTCTTGTATTTTTTTTCGTTTTTGCTTCTGTTTGTTTTATCTTTTAAAGAAAATAATTGTAAACAAATTAGTGCATTTAATATGACACACTTCCTTACATTTCCAGTTGGAGTGTATCGCATTTTCAACAAATTAGTTCAGTTTTTAACCAAAGTAGTCAAATTTAAAAACAAATGTAAACAAACAGTAGAATTTAGAAACAAAGGGTTGCACTTTAGAGCAGAAGGGACGAGCTTTTACAAAAATAGTTTACTTTTTACCCCAAATAGTTGACTCTTTAATCCAATATCTGATTTTCTGACTTACAAAGGTGAATGTTTATCCAAAATGATAAAGTTTCTGTCAAAAGACCAGTTCTGAGTAAAATACTTTAATTTTAAAACAAATAGTTGAATTTTGAATTAAAGCAGTAAGTTTTGAATTAGAAATAGATTATTTAAATTTTTAGTTTAAAAAATGAATTTTCAGCGAAAAAGAACGAATTCTAAACTAGTTCAATTCAAATAAAATACCGATTAAAAAATTTGAATCCTCAACGAAACAGATGAATTTTCAACAACAAAATTCATTTTATTGTCGAAGAGATGAATTTTGAACTAAATACACAACTTTTCTACTAAATATGTCAATTTCTAACTTATGATTAAAAAAAATTTCTAATGGAAAATAAAAAAAAAATTGTATCCAAATATTAAAATTTTTCATCAAACAGATGAATTCGTAGCCGAAAAATATGAAATATCGTCAAAAATAACATTTAAAACCAATTAGTTGAATATTTAACCAAAACTTATTTCTTAAACAAGAGAGTTCTGTATTTAACCAATTAGTTAAATCTTTAACCGAAAATGTGTTTTTTTAATAAAGAAGATTAATTCCCTACTAAAATTTAACCGAAAAATAAAGTTTTACGAAAAATATTTAAATTTTCAACCGGAGATGAATTTGGGACTAAACTGAAGATTCTTAAAAAAATTAATCTGCGACTAAAGAATTGAACATTTAACAGAGTCGTTAAATGTTCCATTAGAATAAAGCCATTTTCAGTCAAAAATGGCACTTTTCAACCAAAAATAAAAACTTATATTTCCATTTAAGGAAGTTACTAATAAACAAGCAAAAAAGTTGAACAGAAAAGTTGAACACTCAGTTTAGGAGTATAATTTTAAACAAAATTCAGCCAAACAATGAATTTGTAGGGAACTCGTTGAATTTTCAACCGGTGATGAATTTTTAACTAAAATGAAGAATCTTCAAGAAAAAAGTTCAAAATTGAACCAAAATGGCTGAATCTTCAAACATGAGGATAATTTTTTTAATGAAGAAGAATAATTTTCTACTAAAAATATGAATTTTGAACAAAATAGAAATTTTTTAACCAAATAGTTGCATTTCAAATAAGAAAAATACAATTTTTAATTAATAATGAATTTTCAACTAAAATCAGGAATTTTAAACCGCAAAATGAACCTTCAACAAGATTCGAACACTTAACAGAATAGTTGTATTTCCAAGCAAAAAAATTATTTTTTAACCAAAATATTTGTTTAGCGAAAAAGAAGAGTTTTAAATAAAATATTTGAATTTGGAATTAGTTTTTAAACGGAGATGAATTTTTAACTAAAATGAAGAATCTTTAATAAAAATATGAATCTTCAATTTAAGAATTCTACATTTTATAAAATAGTTAAATATTCAATTAGAATAGAACAAATTTCAATCAACAATATCACTTTTTAAACAAAAATAAAAACTTATATTTTTTTTTAAGAAAATTGCAAATAAAAGAATGAACAATTTTTACAGAAGAGTTGAACACTCAGTTTAGTAGTATAGTTTTAAACAAAATTCAGCCAAAGAATGAATTTTTCTCTAACTAGTTAAATTTTCAAACGGTAATGAATTTTCAACTAAAATGAAGAATCTCTATCAGAAAAATGAATCTTCAACTAAAGAATACAATATTTAACCATACAATGAAATTTTCAATTAGAATAGAACAATTTTCAATCAATAATATCACTTTTCAACCAAAATAAAAACTTATATTTTCATTTAAGGAATTTACTAATAAACAGATAAACAAGTTGAACAGAACAGTTGAACACTCAGTTTAGGAGTTTAAAAAAAATTCAGCCAAAGAATGAATTTCTAAGCAACTCGTTGAATTTTCAACCGGTGATGAATTTTCAACTAAAATGAAGAATCTTCAAGAAAAAAGTTCAACATTGAATATAAATAGGTGAATCTTCAAAGATGAGGATGAATTTTTTAACGAAGCAGATTAATTTTCTACTGAAAATATACATTTCCAACAAAATAGATACATTTTTAACTAAATAGTTGCATTTCAAATAAGAAGAATACTATTTTTAATTAATAATGAATTTTCAACTAAAATGAGGACTTTTTAACCGCAAAATGAATCTTCAACAAGAGTCGAACGTTTTGACAAAATAGCTGCATTTCCAAGAAAAAAAATGATTTTTTAACCTAAATATTTTTTTAGCGAAAAAGAAGAGTTTTAAATAAAATATTTGAATTTGCAATTAGTTTTTAAACGGAGATGAATTTTCAACTAAAATGAAGAATCTTTAATAAAAATATGCATCTTCAATTTAAGAATTGTACATTTTAGAAAAAAGTTAAATTTTCAATTAGAATAGAACAATTTTCAATCAATAATATCACTTTTTAAACCAAAATAAAAACTTATATTTTATTTTAAGAAAATTACTAATAAAAAAATGAACAATTTGTACAGAAGAGTTGAACCCTCAGTTTAGTAGTATAATTTTCAACAAAATTCAACCAAAGAATAAATTTTTAAGTAACTAGTTAAATTTTCAAACGGTAATGAATTTTCAACTAAAATGAAGAATCTCCAACAGAAAAATGAATCTTCATCGAAAGAATACAACATTTAGCCATACAATTAAATTTTCAATTAGAATAGAACAATTTTCAATCAATAATATCACTTTTCAATAAAAATAAAAGCTTATATTTTCATTTTAGGAAATGATTAATGAAATAATTGACAATTTGAACAGAAGAGTTGAACACTGAGTTTAGTAGTATAATTTTCAACAAAATTCAGCCAAACAATGTTGAACATTGAACCGAAATATTTGAATCATCAAACATGAGGATGGTTTTTTCACTAAAAGGATTATAGTTCTCGAAAAAATAAGAATTTTCCAAAATAATAAAGGCTGTACTTTATGAACTGCTACGAACATAACTCATTGAGAGTGGATAATCGATGATAGGTTTGGCTCAAAATCGTTCTCGGAATGTGGTGATTGGAATTGCCTTGTTTGTCGAAACACGAATCGGGGAGCAGATGTTTCGGTTGAGATTAGGATTGTGAAAGGCAGATTATATACTTCCATGAAAATAATTAAACCAAGTTGTCAATGAAATTTAACGATAAATTATTATCGGATTCACAGAAATGTTCTCTTTGAGAAAAATAGTTTATTCCTTCATGAACAAGTTCCATCTTGGGTTCAGTTTTGAAAGTCTGCCCGAGTTGAAACATAAGTCTTCTTTTTATTCTCTTTAATTATCTAGCCTTAGAGACTTTAAGAGGATCTGATGAGGATTAATTCAATATAAGTCAGGTACTAAATAACTACGCAAATTGTACAGAATAAAATGATACCTGGATTTTATTGAAGAAAAGAGATGTTTACTAGATTATAAATTTTCTATATTCAATAAATTATTAATAATAATGTTGTTTTTCGTTCATTGAGTGGCAAGGCAGATTGATGTAATATTTTTGTACGTTTAGTAATGAATATTTATTAAGAAAATTTTAATTGAAATTTTTTCTATTTCTAAGAATCCCAAATTTTTGTTTCAACTTTATAAAGAACAATTCTGGTACTATAATGAAAAGTGAATAACTTTATTCCAGTATATTTTATTGAACTAGAATGAATATCATAATATCAGAGTCTTCCGAAACCCCTAACACACACCCACTAGTCTCGGAAAACTACGCTTAAAACTAAAAATGTCCATTCTTTGTGAAATCGACCTTTTGAGCACTGCATTCTCATATTTTTCAAACTAAAATTATTTGTAGTGATCTAATGGAATATTTATCAACATTGTTAAATAAATTTAAATGATCTAATTAAATGGAATTTGTCTAAAATATTTTTTGTCAATCGAAAATTCGTTTTATTTCCTGAAAATTATTACTATTGGTCTAGTGGAATATTTATTAACATTGACTAAATAATTTGGTATTATTTAAACAAATGCAATTTATTCAAAGAATTTTTTAAAGAATTTTTTTTCATAAACTTTTTCTTTAGTAGAATGTTTGTCAAGATTGATTAATTAATTTTTATTGGTTTAAACAAATTCAATTTCATGAATTTATTTTCTTTTGAAATTTTTCTTTAATAAAAATACTTAATTTTTAATTGTTTAACAAATTCAATTTGATTGATGAATTTTCTTTTGGATTTAAGAAAAAAATAAAAAGTATTAATATTTCTTTAGTGGAATGTTTGTCAAGGTTGATTAATTAATTATTAATTGTTTAAACAATTTCCATTTGATTACTGAATTTTCTTTTGGATTTTTTTAAATAAAAGATATTATTGTTGGCCTAGTGAAATATTTATCATCATTGGTAAATTGCTTTTAATTGTTTCAACTATTAATTCTTAACTGACACATATAATATTCAAATACGATTGGAAACGTATTCGAAAAATTTTACTCCTAATAATTTTTATTTAAAAAAATTTCAAACACAAATTTTGGACAATTTATGGTAAGTTATCATTAATGACTTGTAATATTACTATAAATTACCCAAAATTTCATAAATTTCGGGAAATTTATAAAAATGTTTAACATTCAATTTTGTGTAGTTTATGTTAATCTACCGTATTTACCTGTAAAATAACCATAAATTAAAGACAATTTCCGAAAATTTATAGACATTTTCAAATTGAAGTTTTGGCAATTTATGGTACGCTACCAGAAATGGCATAAACTACCATAAATGGCATAAATGGCATAAACGGCTACAAATTTCCATAAATTTTCGGAAATTTACAGACTTTTTTACATTGAATTTTGGGCAATGTAGGGTAAGTTACCATTAATTACCTGTAATATTACCGTAAATGACCAAAAATTTCATAAATTTCTGGAAATGTATAAAAATGTTAACATTAAATTCTGGGATGTTTATGCTAATTTCTCATATTTACCTGTAAAATAACCACAAATAACCGAAAAGTTCCGGAAATTTAGACATTTTCAAATTTAATTTTGAGAAATTTATGGTAAGTTATAATAAATTACCTGTAATAGAAAAATGAACTATCAAAAATTTAATAAATTTCAAGAAAATCATGAAAATTGTAAAAATTGAGTTGTGGATAGTTTATGGTAATTTACCAAAAATTTCATCAATTTTCGGAAATTTATAAAAATGTTTAAAATTCAATTTTGGATCGTTTATCGTAATTTACTATATTTACCTGTAAAATTACCATAAATGAACGAAATATTTCGTAAACTTTCGGAAATTCACAGACATTTTCAAATTGAAATTTGGGCATTTTATAGTAAGTTACCTTAAATTACCCGTAAAATTGTCGTAAATCATGCTTCCTTTATTCGAAGTCTAATATGGTCTGAATTCATGACGGTATTTCGAGAAATGTCAAAAATCATCTATTTGTTATTATAAGTAAAAAGTCGCTCTTATCTCCGTAGATGCATAAAACATAATTTTTAATCTTAATTCTATTAAAATTGGAATTTATTCCCATTACAAGCTGTTAGAACTTCAAATAAAAATCTAATTTGTTAAATTTAACTATGATTTCTTTAATTTAACATTTTAAGTTGTAACATTTTATACATATATTAAAAGCTTAAGTGATTTCTATTTAAAAACTTTAGACACTTCAAAAAAATTAATTTTTAATAGTATTGAAATCCCAAATTTTGGTTTTTTTGATCCAGCTAGATTATATCCTACTTCAAGTATGTCGTATATCACTTCCTCGCACTTCGACTTTCAAGTGAGGCATGCTATTCTTACAGGGGTAGTGCTAAACATAAAAATTTTGCCTGATAATAAATACGAAGAAAAAATGTTAATGGTACCTCATATCTTTGTTGTGACGTACGATTTACGGCGTTCAGAACAATCAATGCCCGTATTGTGGGAGCTCAGCTCAACCTAGCTTATGGAGAGCAAAAGATATTTGCTAACGTTATGCCACACTAAAACGCTGTTAAAAGACTGTTAAAAGATTTTAAAGTTCTTTTAAAGATGAAAAAGAACCAATGTAGATTTCAAAAGGTTTTAAAGAATTTAGGGTATGTACTTTTAAATACTTCAAGGCATTTCAAATATTCCCAGAGATATAAAAAGATTGTAAGTATTTTAGGGTAATTTAGAAGATTCCAAGGAACTTTAAAGAGCTTTACAAAATTGGAATGCATTTCATATGATCTATATTGTTTTGGGATATTTAAAAAAAAACAAGGAATTTATGTAAATTTAGAGAAATTTAAAAAGAATTGGAAGACTTTGGGATATTTAAAAAGATTAAAAGACCCTTATAAGGTCTCTATACCTTTCTTTCTTTTCATTGTTCTTGGATATGATACTTTTGTCAGCTGGTGTCGAAAATTGGATAACGAACATGGTTTTCTTCTCAAAGTCAAGGAGAACTATGTCAGGTCTCATGTATGCAATAGAAACAATTGTCGAGAATATAAAGTTCCAGTATATGCGGCACTTCTCATTCTCGGTAATTTACTCTATTTCCCTAGGAGCATTTAGCGGAGGGATATTAAGGTTCATGCCGTAAGAGTGACATAGATGTTAATAAAGCACTCTTAGTGCCTCATTGCAGCTCTGGATGTAAGTCGTTCCGTCATAAGTTGGACAACTAGATAGTATGTGTCCTAGATGCTCGGGGTGTACATGGCACGCCCTGCAGCTATCATCGGGAATGTCTTGGCTCAAATTGGGTCGCGGAAAAATGAATCTTCTAACAAAAAATTTAATTTTTTACAAAAGAGATTAGCTTTTAACTACAAGTATTTGAATTTGCGAGAAAAAGGGTAAATTGCAAAAGAAAAATGTTAAAAACATTTATATCATAACTCAAGAATACTTGATCTTCGAAACAATATTTCTAAACTAAAAACCTACTTGAAGAACTTTCTTTTTCTAAAATTCGTAAAAAAGAAATTTTTAATTATAACGTATTATGACTTGGAAAAGCAATTTTTTTAACTCCTTTATTCTAAATCCCAGTTGTAATTTTTTAACTCCTAACGATAATTATTTTCGCAGATATTCCCTGCAACTGTACATTAATTCACGGACTTCGTGACCTATGCTTTGAAAGCATAGGTTCCAAGCTCTTAGTTCTCGCGCCAAAACATAATAAAATCAAGAATCAGTGCCGTGAATTAATCTCCAGAAATTTCTCTCCATGTACGATCAGAATTAGATTTTGGGTTTTAAAATTCAATTTCCGGTCATTTCCCGACCTAACACGGTTTCCCGGTCGAGTCCCCACCATGAAGATCTTACAAAATATTAAAAAGATTATAAATGAAATCTACGAAATCGAGAGGATTGTGCAAAACTCAAAGAATCTTAGTAATTCGAAATAATTCAACGTGTAGTTGACATGTTGACCAAATGTGATGACCAAGGGAACCTCCGTCAGTTCAGTTTTCGAATTTTCAAACACCCTAAATTACCTTTGAAGATATAAAATATAGCGGCAGGCATAATCCCCCCACCCCAAGAAAACTCAGCATTATTTGAAGTGTTTATCTTTAAACATTATATTTCATCACAAAAAGAATATAAATTTGTAAAAATTACTCATCTTTAAGTTAGCTTCAGAATAAAAAATGGTTTCCAGGCATTATATGTACACAGTAAAAAACAGGATCAATTTTTTTGCAGAGCATTTTGCTCTGAATTGAATTCGGTATCATTTTTGTTGCGTATCAAAATCATATTGATTTCGCTATCCTTTTGAACACGTTTTTTATTATGTAATGTTTGACCATTTTATTTTCATTTGTAACTTGGCGGCCTGTCACCAGTTATGGATCATCCCTCAGATTTGATAAAATCATTTCACAACAATGAACCGCGAAATGACCATGGCCAGCACTAGCTCAACATTAATATAATTAAAGAATGAGTACGAAAGTATATGCAGTGTGTGGAACGAGTCCGAATAAAGACAATTTAGATTAGGTTACATATTTCTGTGTGCATTTTTTCAGGAAACAATTCTAATTACAGGCTTCTTGTCAATTAAATTTATGATAGATAGGTACCTGGAGATCCACTGTAATTAGGGACCTGACGTCTTATCGGGATTCACTAGACTATTTCTCAGACTTTTATCCTCTCCGAGATTCTCGCACCTCACAGCACGTGTCACCACCGAACAGACTAGAAAACCTGCAGCTATAGGTGCACTACTAAGTTACGGAACCCACAACGAGAAAAAAATATTCTTAATTTGAGAGGAAAATTCCTTTTCTTCAATCCTCTCACATTTTCCTCTCAAAGCGAGAA
>JAWWLR010000128.1:6145878-6160087 GCA_035041075.1 Acraspis erinacei
CAATCGGTCAATTTTTTCGAAAGTTATCGAGCTAACAAACTAACTAACCCCAGACAGACACATGCGTAAAAACCTGTTTTTCGGATTCAGGGGGTCTCAAAATGTGGAAATTTGACAAAAGGAGGGGGGGGTCAAATTTTACACAAATCTAATACCTTCTCTGATGAGAATGCAAAAATGTTAATCAATTTCTGTTATTTGTTCATATACTCATCAATATTAGCTATAAAAAGGATTTGTCGCATTATCAAATATATTTCTTTTTATGACGTTTATGATGAATTAATTGAATAGCGCTTTATCGCTACACCAAAAAACGCTTAATTTCGTAGTTTGAACAAAAAAAAATTTTGGAGCGTATCGAAAAACCAGCCCAGCCATTTTAATGTACTTTTCCGCTTTTAAAACCTACTTATAAGATTTTCTAATCTTTTTTTTTTAATGACAAGGTTTTCAATCAAAAAAATTCATGAAATTTGTTTGAAAATCGTTTATATTTTCAAATATAACTTTGTTAAATGAAACAATAACACAAGTATAATAAAACCATCGTATTTCTGAGTAAAATTCCGATTGATTAAGAAAAATTTGTTTTAATTGATGAATTACAGCCGAATATACAGTCGCTCAAAGTTGCCGGGTTAGCTAACCCATGTCCTTGGAACATAACATTTTTATAGTCCATACCCTGAGGGTTAATAACATTGCACAAACTCTGGATCCTACTTTCCTTCCACAATTCTGAAATACCTTCTTATCTACTCTCCAGTACAGCAAAAAGCCAGAGCCTGTTTGTTTTCCACGGTCATGCTCGCGAGTCCCATAGACTGGTAATTACACGGCCGACAGGTTAGCGAAAAGAGTTATTACGTACGAATAAGCAGTGGTGTCTTATGGTAGTGGGTATAGAATATACAATATACAATATGCAATATACAATATACAATATACAATATACAATATACAATGTACAATATACATGGTAACTTGACCAAGGCATTAAGACGATCACCCGCGGCGAGTACGCATATTTTATGGGGATGGCTCTCGTTTATTCCCCTTTTTTTAACGCCACTGCGTGGGCATCAAACGGGAAGATGAACGCCAGTGTCTTTAAGCAAGAGCCGATTCCCCAGTCGATACCTCCCACGAATCTCAGCGGAAACCTCATTGTTTAAGGATTTATTAGAAGTTATGAAAATTTACTGAGACGAGAATCAGGACTTGTGTAGATGGGGAGAAGTGATGATTTAGTGATATTGCGCTTTTATGGAGTTTTTATAGTATTTTTAGAAACTTTAATTTCTTGTAATTAACGACACATATTCCCATTTCCTTCTACGCTGAATATAGCGGTAGCGAATCCCCGCTAAGTAATGAAAAATCATGAAACTAATTATCATTTAAGTAATCTATCTTCAAGATAAATTACACAGCTGCCAGGTAAAAAAATAGTTTCATTGAGATCTCTTTATGGTCCCGGATAAGGTCTCGATAAAGTTCTATCCATACAGAAATTACGAAAGGGCTCTATGCAGATTTTTTCAATGTTTAGTAATAATTATGCAATCCTTGACGGGTATCAAAATTTTATAAATATTAAATAATTTTTAGCAATAGATTTTAAACTTTTCAATACTAAATGCAAACGAGTCTTGTGGTTCTCGAAAATTTTATGGGAAAAATGTTTTTGTACTTAGTATACAACATTTAAGTAAGAAACAAAATTCAATCCACGATGAATTAGAAAAATATTATTGAATATTATTTGCGCTCATATTCACTGGTCAAAATTGAAAAACTTGATTCTACAAATCAGAAAAAAATTAAACATGATACATTTCACCATTTAGTTTTCCTTCGAATTTAAGAAAAATGATTAAGCAGTAAAACCTGGTTTGAAACGTGTGCCTTTTTTTACTAATCTGTGTCCAAAAGTAATCTAATTGACCAATTGTTTCCAAAAATTAATAATTTGATCAAAAAACAAATTATTTGATGCTTTTCTATCTTCTGATATAATCTTCAGAAATTCCATTTCAAAGGAGGAAAAATTTCAAGAATAATTTAGATCATGTTGTGAGTACGATTTTTTATTTGGATATATCATTCAGAAGTTAAAATAAATAGAATCGTATTTTAAAGTTTGAATTCCCAAAAAGTGACAGCCATTTTTTTAGTTACAAAGTGGCGGCTGTTTATACATACTTTTTTAATCTGGATTTTTTCAAAAAACTCACGTTTAAAAAATTTAATTTTTTTTAGAAATATGTAGTAATATGTACTAGATACCTATGGAGGTTTATTTTTGCCGAACTGCTTCAATTATTTAAAAAAATCTAATTTTTGCATATTCATCAGAAACAACGAAAGGTACAACCAAAATCGCACGCAAAAGTGTACACATCTAGAAAATTTATTTAAAAAATAGATCCAGCTCTTTTGTGATATCTTGTAATTTGTACAATAAGAAATAAATTTAAAAAAGAATGCCGCCCCTTAAAAATATTTTGGCGTTAATAAAACTGATGGGATAATTTTTTTAAATAAAAAAAATGTAATAATATTTGCGAAAAATAAATAAACGCCTGGTTTTCCTGAAAACCTTCTTTTCTTGTTTTTAAAAATTGATGAAAGAAATGAAGAAAATTTTTTGGAAAGCCCAACTTTTTATATTTCCCCATATGTCTAAAGTTTTTTCTAATATTAAGAAGCCATCCGATCACTTTTATTGAAGCTTAAATATATTTCAGGGTGGGAATTTTTTCTTATCTAATTTTTCCATTTTTCCCGTAAACAGTGCAAGATATTACAAACGAAAAAGAATGATTTTTTGCAGAATTTTTCAAAATATTTAAATTTTCATCCGAACAATTGTTAGATTATTCTTTGTTTCCGATTTAGAACCAAAAAACAGTATTTCACAAAAAATTAAACTAAACATATGTAGTGCATATTTTCACTTACTTCTTAAACAAAAATTAATGTTTTTAAACATATGAGACTTCAGAAAATCAAATCTAGAGAATTTTTGGATAAACATCCTACATTTTGTAATTCTTATATTTTTTCAGAAAAGATAAAAGAACAATAATTCTCAGTTCAAGCAACTAAAGAAAAAATTATCCATTCTCAACTAAACAATGTAAACTTTTAAACAAAAATGGAAAAGTTAAATTTTTAATCAATGAAATGAATTTTAAGCTACAATGATAAATCCTTAGCTTGAATCATTACATTTTTTTAAATTAATTTTTAACTAACGACAATACATGTTCGAAAGGAATTTGAAACTGAAAAATATGAATTTCGAAGAAAGATTAATTTTCTGCCCATAAGATTAATTTTTAACAAATTAAATCAATTTTGAAAAATGTTAGTGTATTTTGATCTGAAAATATTATCTAGAAAACCAGATAATGTAATTTTTACCCAAAAAGTGTGCAATTCAATTTTCAGTTAAAAAATTTAATATTCTGCTAAAAAATACGAATCTCCATCAAAATGCACAGATTTTAAAGAAAGGAAGATCTATGTTCAACTAAAGAGTTGAATTTCCAACTGAAAAAGATAAGTCTTCTTAACTTAATTCTTCGGAATTCTTCATCATTTTTATAGAATTTTTTAATTATTTTTCAAATTTTAATTCTTTTTATGAAGTCAATTAGATTTTTTAAACACACATGCAGTCTATTCTATTCAAACGATTTCAACAAAAAAATATTTCATGAGATTCTAAAGATTCCATGGTAATTTATTATAGAGAAAATAATGATAGGATAATCAACTTCGAAATATATGATACAAAAATTTTAAAGAAAGTAATATAAAAGTAGAGAAATAAAAAAGGATTTATTTTAATTCTCCTGAATTTTCTTAAATTTTAAAAATCGCTTAAAATTTAATGGAAATCTATAAAAACATTTCGGAATATTTTTAAATCCCTTTATGCATTTGCAAATATTTTTTAATCTATTAAAATCTGCTGAAATCAATAGAAATATGTAAACTTCCTCAAAATCTTTCAGTTAATTAGAGGTTCTATAAATTTTAATCTTCTATCTTCGAATCATTAAAAAATTTTGAAATGTTTTGAAATCCTTCAAAATTCTACTAAATTCGTTGACATCTTTTTAAATTGCTGATATCTCTTGTTAAAATAGATTGAAATCTTTTGAATCCTTTGAAATTCTTTTAATTTTTGCATAGCCTTTCAAATTATTGAAATCCGTGAAAATACTTTTGAATGAAATTCAATTTCCTACGTAAAGTATAATTCCATTGAAATCCCTTATATATACATTGAATTAAACTTTTTTATGAAGTTCTCTAGAAAAAACCCTTTCAATCCTTGTAAATTTTAAAACTTATTGAAATCTTCAGAGATTATAAAAATCCTTCAATCTTTTGATGTTTTTAAAATAACATGAAATCACTTGGAATACCCGGAAATCTTCAGAACTCCTACAACGTTCTTTTAGATCGTTTAAATTATTTGTAATCTCTTACAATCCTTTCAAACACCTTGAAATCCCTTAAAATCTTTGAAAAACATAAAAAGTCTCTAAAAACGATTGAAATGTTTCAAAATACCTTAAAATCAGTGCAAGATATTTTCCAATCTCTTAAAAACCAAGGAAATATTTTTAAATTAGTTCAAATATATGGAAACCTCTAAAATCCTCTTAAAAGACCTGAAATTCCTTAAAACCTTCTCATATTCTTAGAAATCTCTAAAATTCAATCAAATCCGTTAAAATCCTTTAACATCTTATAAATTATTAAGAATCTCTTTGAAATTAATTTAATTTTTTGGCAGATTTCACTTGGAATATCCTGAAATTTTTGGAACTCATACCAAATTTTCTAAAGATTTTTTTTAAATTAGTGAAAATATACGTAAATCCTCTTATGTATATAAAACTTTGTATCTAAGTGAAATTTTTATTAAATTCTCTGGAATTTACATTATATAAAACTTATGACTTTAAGTTTCGAAAGAAAGCCGTTTAAATTCCTTCGATTTCTTTTAATCCCCTAAAATCCTTCGGGATTACTAAAAATATCTGAACATAATTGAAAAATATAAAATTCCTTTAAAGTCACTTTCGAAAATTCGAAATTTCTTGAAATCAGTGAAAACATTTTTCAATCTCTTGAAAGCCAATGAATTATTTTTTAGTTAGTTGAAATATTTCGAAAAACAATAAAATATCTTAAAAGGCGTAAAATCTGGGGAGGCACTTTGAAATTTCTTCCACGATTAATTGAAAATTAATTTAATTAATTTTCTAAAACTATTTTAATTTAATTATTTTAATTTCCTTAATCTTTGGAAAACTTACAAACGTTCTTTTAAACCCCTTGACATTTTTTAAATTTCTTGAAATCCTTTGTAATGCCTTGTAATCCTTTGGCAACTTAGAAAAACATAAAAATCCTACACAAGCCATTGCATTTTTTTGAAAATCCTTGAATCAGAGGAAATTTTTGGAAATTTCATGTACACCAAAGAAATTTTTGGAAATTTTAAATGTTTCCAAGTTCCTTGAAATTTGTTGAAGTCCATTGGAATTTAATATAATTTATTTCCTAAAGTTCACTTGGAATTTCCTCAAACCATTGGAACTACTACAAGATTCCTTTAAATCCCTTTACATTTTTTAATCATCTAATATCCTTTGGGATGAGTTAAAATCACTTGATATTTTTGAAAAACTTAAAAAAATCATATTCTTATCATATTTTTTAATTTATGTTTGAAAATTTATTTGCAATACCCTAAATACTTTGGAACTACTACCAAATTCTCTTACACCCCTTGGGATTAATTTTTTTTTAAATCCCATAGGATTTTTTAAAATCCTTTAACATCTTGAAGAAACATAACAGTCCTTTAAAATCCCTGGGTACGTTTCAAAATTTCATTAAATCTGATCAAATATTTTCAAATCTCTTGTCAACCAAAGAAAACTTTTTAAATTACTTAAAATATTTGAAAAAACTCCTGATATAATTGGAAATCTTCAAATTTCCTTTAAATAACTTAATATTTTTTTAATTTCTCGAAATCCTTTGGACTGCCCTATAATCCCTTGAAATTTATGAAAACAATACAAAATCGTATGAAAGCCATTTTAATGTTTCAAAATTTCTTGCAATAAGAGTATATTTAAAAAAGTTTCTTTAACACCAAAGAAATCTTTTTAAAATAGTAGAAAAATATTTAAAACCCCTAAAATCCTCCAAAAAGACTTAAAATTCAATAAAGCCTTTCGAAATTTGTTTAAATTCATAAATAATGAAATTAATTAAATAAATTAATAAATTCGATGTGCTTCAAATTAAAATAAAATTTGTCTTCGAAGTTTCTTTAAAAAAAGTCTGTTTAAATCCCTATAAATCTTTGAAATCCTCCAATCTTATGATTCCTTCAAAGTTTTGAGAAATATCAAAATTCTCTGAAATCCCATGGAATTTTGGGGTTCCCCTGAAATCAGAGGAAATATTTTTAAATCTCTTGAACGCCAAAGAAATTTTTTCAAATTAGTGAAAATATATTGAAGACCTCTGAGATCCTCTTACAAGACTTAAAATCCTCGGACGCCCCCCGAAATTTGTTGGAATCCATTGGAATGATATTTTAATTTATTTGCTGTGGTTCTTTTGAAAAATCCGGAAGTTTTTGGAACTCCTAAAAAATCCTTCTAAATCCGATGCGATTTTTCTAATCTTTTGAAATCCTTTTGAATTACCTAAAATCCCTTGACATCTTTGAAAAATATAAAACTGTTATAAAATCCCTCGAAATTTCGGGAATTTCTAGAAATCAGAGGAAATATTTTTAAATCTCTGAAATACCAAATAATTCTATTAAAATTATTAATAATATATTTAAACCCCCTAAGATCATCTGAAAAGACCTAAAATCCGTGGAAACCCCTAAAAATTGGTTGGAATCGATTAGAATTAATTTTTCACGATAACTTGGAATATTTTAAATGCTTGGAAAATCTTAAAAATCCTTTTAAAATCGCTGCAATTTTTCTAAACTGTTGAAATTCTTTAGAAGAACTTAAAATCTCTTGACAACAGAGGAAATATTTTTAAATCTCTTGAGTACCAAAGAAATTTGTTCCACAATTAATTCAAAGTTAATTTAATTTTTTCCAAAGTTAATTTCGAATATCCTAAATCTTTTAAAAGCTTAAAAAGTTCTTTTAAGCCTTTGATATTTTTTTAATTTCTCAAAATCCTTTGGAATGCCTTATAGTCCCTTAAAATCTTTGAAGGACATAAAAAATCCTACAAAAAGCCATTGAAATGTTTTGACATCCTTGACATAGGAGGTATTTTTTTAAATCTCTTCTACACCATAAAAATCTTTTGAAATGAGTAAAAATAAATTGAAAACCCCTAAGATCAACATAAAATACCTGAAATCCGTAGAGGCCGTCGAAATTTGTCAAAATCCATTGGAAATATTGTAAAATTATTAAAAATAGAGTTTTTCTTTAAACTTCCTTCACATCCTTAGAAAACATAAACTTCTTTTAAAGTCCCTTGAAACGTTTCGAAATAACTTGGAATCAGTGAAAATATTTTTCAATCTCTTAAAAACCAATTAAATGTTTTAAAATTAATTGAGATACTTGATAAACGACTAAAACATTTGAAAAGCTTTATAGCCCATAAAAACCCTCGAATTTTTTTTTCTTTTCGAATATCTTAAAATCTAATATGTTTGGAAATCGTTCTAAAAAAGAGACATTTTTATTAAAATCCTCTGGAATTGAAATTAAATCAAACGTATTCATTAAAGTTTTCTAAAAAACCGTTTAAAATCCTACAATCCAATAAAATCCTTGAATCTCGTGAAATTCTTTGAAGTATAACTTTAAAATCTCTTTAATGATTTAAAATCGCTGGGGATCCCCTTAAGTTTAATTTAGTTTATTTTACAATGTTCACTACAATATTTTGGTACTCTGAAAAATCCCTTATTCGTACCAAAAGAATATAGCTATTTGAACCGAAATTTTGGTAGAGATAGCCACGGCCATAATAATTTGAAATGCGTGCTTTTCCCCTTATTTAATTAAACGTTTTATTTTGTATAGTTATTATAATTATTTACCAACTAAAAATAGCAATTTAGAGTACAAGTCTTTAATTTCTTTTTCCCTGCGAGCTTACGACCTATAAAACTCCTTAATGACAACAATTAAGGAAAGAGACAACGACGCTAATATAACATTCCTGACAATGAAGAATAAGATAGGGGTGCCTTATATTGTCAATGTTACCTAATCAGGAGGAACTTTGAATGTTTTTACGAGCAATTGTTAATGTTTTAGTACAGCAGTAAAGTTTAAGTAATTAATTTTATTTTCTTCTTTTTTCATCTTACATTTCATGCAGGCTCTTTTATAGATCCATGAACAAAATAAAGTAGTACAATTAAACAAACTAGCAGAAAATGTATGTTCGCGAAGCGCGTGTTCAATTTCATGGGATCCTATTTTCTAAAATTAAAAATATAAACAATTTTAAAATCCATTTTTGAACTAATTTTTAAACATGTAGTGTTTTCATAATTTCTGGAACAATAATGCATACTTTTGAATAGCAAAAATTCCAAATAAAAACAATTTTAGATAAGAAATTTTGAAAAAGGACAACATATCAAATGCAATGAAAAGGAATTAAACTATTCTCATTTCTAAATCAGAGCTTTTAAAAGTCAATAATTTAATAACTAAAGTGTTTAATATTAAAAATTTATGTTTGATTTTTTTTGCATTTTATATTTATTATGTTGTGTACCCTTTTCCGGGCTTTAAATGATTTAAACTAAAATCTTGGAAACATGTGTTAATTCGGATGCGAATCTTTTTCAAGGCGTCTTTCTTATTATTAGTTCACGGAAACTAGAAAAAGTTTCATTGTAGATTGTACATAGTTGCCGTTAAGTATGATTTTTTTTCAATTTTAAAGCTGGAGCGTCATAATCTCAAAATGTCTAAGAAGTCTTGAGAAGAACTCATATCCAACTCAAAACGAACTGGCAATATTTCAATTAAAACATTTTTTAAACACGGAAAAGGTATTTATTAATGTAATATTTTATTCAAGATTTAGATTTTGAATGAACGAATCTCGCCATTGAATTATTATTATAGATTCAAATTTCCACAATAGGATAATTTCAAAATGTTGAGAACTGAATAATTTTCGACCAGAATTTAAAAATTGGATCATTTTAAATTGAAAGGCATTGAGATATCTTTATTTTCGATGAAACTATATTCCCGTATAGAGACAATTGAATTAATTTTTTTCAGATTGATTATGAATGAAAGAGCGATACAGCATCTCGAAGATGAATGATTTATATCTCCTAGATTGTTGTGGGTTAGAATGAAAGTAGAAATCTCAGAAGATTATTTATCATATCTTGCTACGCCCCTGTTGATGGTACAACAGTGAAGTTAAGGGCACCTTCTGAAATACTTTATTTGAAATTATAAATGTTTTCGATCATTCCGAAAGAATCATCCTACTAGAAGATATGAACGGATGCGTCGGCGTCCAAATTCGGGGTGCAGAAATGGCGCTAGATAATTTTTGGGATCAAAAAACAAATGATAACGGAAAAACGTTAGTGAGCTTATATTTAGAAAAGGGCTCATTTATTAGAAATACTTGATTTAAGCATAAAAATAGTAAAAGATACAAATATTAAAAGATACAAGAGTCATGAGGTGTACTGAATGCAATACTGATCATTAACTTCTGGCCTCCAAAATAAACTTAGGCCAGGGATGGTAAAGAAGGAGAACCAACAAAACGAAAGAAATGCGAATCAAGATTAAGAATTTACAGAAACCGGAATTTAGAATAGATTTTGAGAATAAGATAAACGAGCGCATAGATAAGGAAAATTGGAAGGCGCTAACAGACAATGAAAATGAAGTCATCGGATATGATCCAGGATGTCATTGTTAGGAGTGCGACTGAAGTGTGTCGTGTTGCGGTTGTAGGAAGAGTGTTTGGCCATGCATGGTGGAATGATAAAATTCAGTCAGCCACTCAAAGAAAAGTATGCAGAATATGTTTAAAATAACAGGCATTAGCGAAAGGGAGAGAAATAAGATTAAAATTATTTTCAAACACAACAAGAAGAAAGGTAAACTACTATAGTCAAGGAAGATAAATGTAAAATCAGAATAAAGTTTTAGGTAGTTAGGTATGGTTTGATTCCCTAGCAGGGGTGAGTTTTTAAAGCTTTTGAGAGTTTTATTCTATCTGTAAGGCTCTGTGCGTGCACACACAGAAACGCCGAACCTCAAAGGTACGCCGATCTGGTTTTTTTTTTTTTTTAATTGTAACATAAATGAGACATCGGAGAAGGAAGATTTAGCTGTATTTATGTTATCTTTTCACACTCGATGTAATCTCATTCTAAAAAGCTTTTATTTTGAGAACCTAAGACATGAGCTGAAACAAAAATGATCCCGCTGTTTTTCTGTAAGAAATATTAATTTAAAGAAAATTCATCAAAAAGAAGCTGCACTTCAATTTAAGATAGTTAAAGCTACTGCTTTAAACAGTTATTCTAACGATCCACTTTTTCCGTTTGGGCAATCAGGAAATCGTCGAATTTATTTTAAACCCAGAAGCTGATGTAGGAGATAAATTCCTCTCTGATAGCTATAGAAAGCAACAATTATGTCGATAAAGCTGCTTCCTTTGATGAAAAGGTAATAAAATTTCTTCTTGAAGGAAGCACTGATAGGAACATTGAGATTTTGATAAGGTGTAGCAATCAAAACAATTTATCGGCTGTTGAGAAATCTTCTGTAATGGAGGTCATTTTGAGATTGTAAAACTACTCGTATTGTTCATTTATATTTTCTCTTTAAAAATACTCTCATTTATCATGAAGTATCAGTGAGAAATGCTGATAAAAAAATTCAGTTTCCTGATTCCCAAGAGCTTGAATATTAATGCTCAAAATATTCGTATGGAAACCGCACTTTATCACGTTGCTTCACGTGTTCCCAGAGAAGCAGTACCAATAATAGAGGTTTTGATGGACCATGGAGCTTATCTTAATTCTCTTAATGTTAAGTAACAGAAATTTGAAAATTTTTTTCGCTGACAAATTTTGATGTCGAAGAAAGAAATACCTTATCTTCTAGATTTCAATACATTTTTAAGTATCCTGCTGAACCGTGATTGTTATTTAATTTCATTCAGCAACTTCATTTAGCAATAATTCATTATATATATATATTGCCTATAAGAGTGGTATCAAGCTGACAGTTCTATTTTTTCAAATTTTTAGGCTTGAAGTAGCAATATTTTTACTTAAAGTGTTATGAATTCAAAACGTTCGAAATTTAATTTAATATATTATTCAAATTAATTTGACAAATTTACCATTTTACACATTTAGATATTGACAGAAACTAAAGAAAAACATTATTCATAAGAAACTCGTGAAATTGTATACATATTCCGTATCGATTGTTTTAGAACATGCAAAATATTTTAACGGCTCCAAACTATTAGAAATTATACCTGAGAATGTTAGGAAATTTGTTCCCAGAAGTTAAGTAGAAACCCTTTAAGAGTTTCTTGTGTTTTTCGAGAAGCTGTAGAAAATTGGATTAATAAATACGCTGAAATGGAATTACCATCTCACATTATCTTCTGTTTTTAACCTATTGTAAAGCAAAAGACTAATTTTCACATTTTCATGCATTTTTGACTTTAAACATGGTATATTTAGAATAATCAATTGTTTTTATTAGTTATTTCTGTTTGTTATACAAAAAAGAAATT
Organism: Acraspis erinacei; assembly: GCA_035041075.1. Classification (NCBI taxonomy): domain Eukaryota; kingdom Metazoa; phylum Arthropoda; class Insecta; order Hymenoptera; family Cynipidae; genus Acraspis; species Acraspis erinacei. Next base: position 6,157,729 of record JAWWLR010000128.1, read on the forward strand.
ATATTTATTAATACACTTTTGTGTAAAAATATTGTTTCACCCTTTTCTCAATGCCTATGGCGCGGGATTTAACAGGATTCAACAAAATAGGAACCGTTGATTTAACTTCTTCTGAAGGCACGATGTTATGAGTTTTAATAAAATATTTTCTGGGAATTTTGACCAAAATAACTTTCATTGATTACAGAGCAACTACGAGTCCTGACGAAAATCACCAAATAAATTTTTTTTTTCTTTCCGCATAGAGGAAGCTGTGTAACGATGGAAATTTCTTAACTACATTTTTTGACATATCTTGACATAATTAAACCTCAGGAGTCCAAAAATTAGATTTTTTAAAATGCCCGTGTCACCTTGTACCAAAATTTATATTTTAACGGTAACTTTAAAATAAATTGATCTTCAGGTCATGCAGTTTGGAGAAACTCTAGTCATATGTAAAGCCCATTCTTAGTGAAGTTTGGAACTGGATCAGATATAAAGAAAATTTTATTTTTTTAATTTTACATTTTTTCTAACAAAAATTAGATATACACTTTTCAGCAATTTTTATTATGTTAAAAAATAAATATACGTAGAGTTAAAGGAAATGATTATTTATGTCAACAAAGGTTGAGGTTGTTTCATTAAATATTGAGAAACTGAGAAAAAAATCAGAAAATTTCAGACCAGGTTCTGTAAACCCAATTTTTTCAAAAATTTCTCAATTTTCTTTATGATGATACGAAAAATAATCCTTAATTTCTAAAATATAGAAATATTTTATGCCACTTGCAAACCTTAAATGGCCTATGGACAATAAATTATAAATTATAATAAAAAGTGAACGCGAAATAGACTTTTCTAACACCTTAGACTCTTTTTACAATCCAAAACCCCCTTTTCTATCTCCTTAGAGATATTTTTTCATAAATTAATCACTGTATCCATAAAAAATAATTACAATAAATATAACACAATTCTATACTATTCCAGGTATCTCGTACGAAAAAAGTCTTTTACCGTATCAAGTAGGTAAGGCACGGTTTTTTGCTAACACGGCTTATTAAGGGGTTCTGAATGAAAATCCAAGTTTTCTAGAAATGACACCCGAGCGTCCCGGAGATATGTTTTAAAAATGTTCCAAAAATCGTGTTTGCGTAGATTGACCCGCCCCATTGCATTTTAGATCAAAATGTTCAAGGCCAAAATTAAACTAGAAGAGATTTAAAAAAAATTTTAAGCAAAAGAAAAAACGTTCTATCTTCAATAGGTGCCAATTTTTGGTCCTTCAAAGAAGCCAGCTTTTTTGGAAAAAAGATGCGAAAAACCCCAATTCTGAAGCTTGTATCTGTACTTTGGAAACTTTTAATTTAACGAAAAGAAATTCAAAAGTTGAATTGAAGTAGAAGCAGTTTCGAGTAATTCTAAAAAAAATGCAATGATCTAGCGCTAATAGTTCATAAGTTATAGCCTCACAAAATTGACCGCTTTTGAACTATTTTTTTCAGGGAAAATTACTCGTGTTCAGTTTTTTTCAAAATACTTCACTTCTCCGTGAAGCTACATCAGTGGTGCAACAGAAAAACTTGCAAAGCAGCAGATTCTGCGTAAATCTAAATAAATATAATATTCTTGTCCTTATAGATCAAGAGTTATGACTATTTAAAGAAACATAATTTTTTCGCCATTTTGAGCTATTTATAGCGATAAATAGGGTATTATAAAATTCTAAAAATAAGAGGGGTTTGTCATTAAATGTTACTTTTAAAATAAATTTTTAATAATATATTTAAACTATAACTAATCTTTACGATTACTAGGACCATCCCGATTGCTGGGACTTTCAACCTTAAATACATTAAATGTGCACTCAAATAAGAGAGTGGAGCTTATTATTTAAATAATTGTTGAACAATTGATTGTTTTTCAACAAAAAAGGGAGAAAAAATGAATTTTTAATGAACTATAAATGCATGCATGCCACCAAAATACTCAAATACGGTCATGGTACACTTTCTAGTACATACGCAGCTTTCCGAATGGAAAGGATCAAAGTTTCATGGTCATAACTCGTGACCTGTATGAGCTCAAGCATTGTATTTTTCGTTGCTGTGCGCAAAATGTAGTCCTCTATAATTTGTTTCCTTCACGTTTTTATGCAAGTTATGTAAAAAACAAGCAGTTGAAAAAAATGTATGGTTATAAATAACTCAAAATAGCAAAAAACGTGTTTTTTTAAAGAGTCATAATTCTTGATCTATCAATATTAGAATATTATATTTTTTCAGATTTACGCAGAAGTGCCTGCCCTGAAACTTTTAAACCAATTATGTAGCATCACGGAGAAGTGAAGTATTTTGAAAAAAATGAACACGAG
>JAWWLR010000128.1:6199517-6211542 GCA_035041075.1 Acraspis erinacei
ATTTGATTAATAAAAGTGGGTGTGGTATATTCAAGTGGGCGTGTAAAGATAAATGTGTAAACGATTTTGATATGCTGTTTCACATGGGGTTGGGGTTTAAGTCATCAAAACTATTTTTACGTAAGAAAATTTAACTGTTTTGTATAAAATTCATATTTTTAACTCGGAAATAAAACATTTTCTTATAAAATTAAATAATTTGCTTGAGAATTTAACTGTTTAGTTGAAAATTCAAGTATTTTGTTGAAAATCCATCGTTGTCGGTGAAAAATTCATTCACGTTGTTTAGAATTTAACTATATGGTTAAAAATCTACGTATTTTGTTGACAATTCATCTTCTTGTTCGAAAATAATTTTTATGGTGAAAATGAAAATTTATTGTTGAAAATGGACCTATTTAAGTTAAGGATTCAATTATTTTGTTGTTAAGTATTATTTTTTGGTGAAACTCAACTGCTTTCTACTTGAAATAAAAATATTTCTTAGTTCAACTAACAACTATTAGATTTTTGGTTGAAAATTCTTCTCTTTGATTGATAATTGAACTGCAATTAAAGGGAGTGCTATATTTGAACTATTGTTTTTAATTAAATGCATTATTAAAATTGCTGCTTATTTCTTTGTTTATTTACATCTCGTGTTTTCACTTAGGTTCGAAAATAAATAATTTAAAGCTCAATAAAAAACTTTAACTATTTTTATTAAAATTTCATTCTTTTCCGTTGAAAAGTCTGCTACATATTTAAATCTTTTATGAGAATTTAACTTTTTGGGGAAAAATTTGTATAATTTTTTTTCAAATTTAATTTCTTTTTATTCACAAATTTTATTAAAAAGTTATCCTTTTTGCATCAAAATTCGATTATTTTGTTGCAAATTCTTCTTTATGATTTCAAAATGCAACATTATGCTTGTATTTTTTTCTAATTGTAATTTTTTTCTAAAGTTTATCGATTTCGACAGAAAATTAACTTTGTTGGAAATTTCCATTTTCGGGTAAAACATTTAATTCTTTTGTATGAAATTTGTATTTTTTACTCGAAAATTATACAACTTGGGTCAAATTTTTTTAAATTTCTTATTTTGTGCAAAATTTTTAATTTTTTGTGAGAAATCAATTAACACGTATTTTTTCAAAATTCGTTTACAATTTTCTCGAGAAACCTGGGTTAGTTATATTCATATAACCTTGAAGAAAGTTAATGAAGAAATTAAAAAAATTGATTTTTATTTTATATAAAAATTATTTTTTCTCTAAATGATAAATTGTCTACATTTTTTGTTGGCTAAAAATATCTTTTATTTTAAAATTCAACTAACCGATAAAGAATTTATAGATGCCCATTTCGAAGCATGATTCTTCTATTCTCGATTTTTTTTTAAATTCTACTCTATGCTAATTATTGTTTAATAGAGAGATAGTACCTTACGAAAGAGTCATAGACCTCAATTAAATTCACCTCGAAGTAAATTAATGACTATTTAAATTTTAAATATTCTGAAGATAATCACTGTAATTTCGTTGTGAAATCCAGATGGGTGAAGGTGTTCTGAGATGAAAAAATAATATGTAATGATTCGTCCTAGTCGGTGTTCTTCAAAGCAGTTGATGACCTTCTGTGATTTTAAGAACCAAATAATATTACTGATGATCTAATTTTAAATAAAAAAGGTGTAATTTAATAAAAATATTAAAAATTTTTTGTATGCAGCTGAATTTCTTTACTATCGCTAATTACTATTTATTTTCAAAATGCTTAAGTTTTAATAATTGGTGGCTTATTTTTTTCAGAAAATCCATTCTCTACAAATATACTGTTTCCAATTTTCTAAATGTAAATTTTTCTATGCCTCAAATCGTACAAAAAATTTTGTTTAAAGACAAAATTTTTTAAACAACAAAACAATATTCGAAGATTGACTAAATATTTTCAAAATTTTTACAGTAAAGTTGAAGGGAATATTTTTTCCGAAAAAGACCATTCTTTATTAAAATTCATCCATTTTTTTTAATTGTAAGGAAGTGACAGAATAAGCAAGAATTTATTTACAAACATTATTGTATAAATAATTCTTTTTCGTAAGTTTTTAAAACTTTTTTTATAAAAAAATAATGTTTACTCTTCAAAAAGATAGGACTGAGCGACAATATCAATGCTTTCGAGAGTGGACCACGTAGAAATAATAGCCAAAGAGGTTTCCTACAAAAAAATTAGGTCAAGATTCTTATTAGTCTCTTTGGAAAACGATAAGGCTTAATAGATTTGGAAAAAAGGGATTTTATCCCAAATTATAAAATTCTATCTCATCAAGATGGTTCTTAAAAATAATAATTAAGGAACGAATTACGACAACTGTAATTTAAAACGACTTAGCTAAAATTCACAGAAGAATAAAAAAACCTTCAAAAGCTATTATTTTCAAATGTTATTAGTAAATAATATGACTTGACACCATTCTCTAATTTATTGGATAATTATCTAAAATAACGCGGCAGGCGCGCTTATTATAAGTTACTTACTTTTTTGTTTCCTAATTATCAAATTAAAATATATGCGTCAATTTTAATTTTAACTGTAATCTGAATTTTAATTTTAATTCTTAATTTAATTCTAATTCTTTATTAAATTTTTATTTTATTTGGATTTCCGTAATAGTTCACTTTTATTTACATATATTATATTTTATCGAGGCATAAATTAGAAGCAAAGAAAATATTAAAAAGTTTATTTGGGATTTTGTATCGCCATCACAAAATTTTTAAATTGGAACTAGCTCATTAATGTAACTCGACAATAGGCTGCCATTTGAGTAACAATCTTTAAAAATTAATTTGTTATAAAGTCATATTTATTGTTTAAAAATTTAACTAAACTCTGTTAAGCATTCCTCTTTTAAATAAAGGTTTATTATTTCAGTTGAAAATTCATCTCTTCTTTTTTTTTAATTTTCCTATTTTATTTAAAATTCATTTTTTTTTCTGTTTAGGATTTTTTTACCTTAAAATGTCATTATTCCATTTGTGTTGAAAATTGTTACGTAAAATTAAAATTTATTTTTTTCAGTTTAAAAATAAAACTATTTGGTTTAAAATTTATGTATTTTTTTTAAACTTTGTCTTCTTGGGTAGAAAATTAATTTTCTTGGTAAAAAACGTATCCTTTTTGGTTAACTATGCAACTGTAAGGTTGTAAACTAAATTGTTTTAGTTAACGATTCATATTTAATTCATTTCTTTTCTGTGTCATTAAACTGTTTTTTTTTTAATTAATATCTTTTTTTGTTAAAGAATAAACTACTTAGTTTAAAGTGAAATTACTTTTTTTTTAAATATTTTTTTTGGTTGAAGATTATTTATTTTAGTATAAAATTAATATTGTTTGGCGAAAATACAAGTTTTTTAAAGGAAATTTGCATTTTTTGCTTGAGAATTCATAAGTGTGGTGGAAAATGGAACTATTTTTCCTTAAATTTTTGTTTGAAAATTTATATTTTTGGTTGAACATTCAAATATTTTCTTAAAATGTATGCATTTTGTTGAAATTTCATCGTTTTTGATAGAATGATGCTGTTCTTGATTAAAAAATGATCCTTGTTGATTAAAAATGCAATATTTTTAATTGTAAAATATAAAAATTTAAGCGGATTTAATTCTAATGATGTTTAAAAAAGCCTTAGACTTGTATGATTTATGAAGGTCAAAATTCTAGTTTTCAATTCTAAGTTTTCCAAATTGAAGAGATTTTCAACGTGATTCAACAAAATTACAAAAACTTTTTATTTAAAATTTGCATAATCCTTCATTGTAAATTATATAAAAATAATGAAACGAGTAAAATTTATGTAAAATGAAGAATTTTTAAGAATTGCAATATCGAAAATTGTTCAATTTTAAATACGAATTTTAAAAATGTGTAGATTTGGATTAAATTGATGAATTTCGAAGACTTACAATTTAAAATTATTCAATTTTTAATTGAATGCAATTTTTCAATTTTCAAGATTGATAATTTACAGTTCTGCAAGTATTTAAAGCTACAATTTAAAAATCTTAAAAAATATATATATAGAATCACAAATTATTCAATTTTCAAAATTTAAATCTTAAACTCATCTGATTTGCAACATTTTTGCCATTTTAACCATTAAAATCTCTTGAATTTTAAAAGTGTATAAATAAAAATTCTTAAACTTTCATGACTTAAAATTTTAATTTTTTAATACTTCAAATTTCGAGAAATGTCCAACCTAAATGATGTAAATTTCTGCTTTTTAAATTTTAAGACTTAAAACTTGCCATATTTTGAATTAAAAAAATTTAATATTCGAACTTTTTTAAATTTACTAATGTATAAATAAAAAGTTTTGAATTCAAAATTAAAAATTTTACAAATTACAAAAACTTTCAATGGTAAAACTTATAATTGGCACAATCCTTTATTGTAAATTGTCAAAATAAAAAAATTTACAACCTTATAAATTTACATTTCAAAGCTGAACAATTTTTATGAGTTACAATATGGAAAAATATTCAATTTTAAAAATGTAAAAATATAAATTCTTAAATTATTATGTAATTATGTAATTTTCCATTCTAAATTCTATAATATTGAAGAGATACAAATTGTGCACTGTTCAATTTTATAGCGGTATAAATAAAAATTCGTAAATTTTGATTATTTTGATGATTTTGTAAATCAAAATACAAATTCTTAATTCTAAGTCTTCGACATTTTAAATTTAAATAATCGAGATTACATCTTTATTAAGTGTAGGACTTATAAATTGAATAATTTTTAATTAAAAGCTTTTAAATTAGAATCAAATTAGAATCTTTTCAATTTTAAATGAGTATCATTAAAAATTCTTTCATTTAGATGATGTTGAGAGTGGAAAGTTTAGTTTTCAATTCTAAATCCGCAAAATTAAAGAAATTTTGAAATGATACAAATTGACATTTTTTTATTTTGAAAAAAAAAATTTATTGAATTTTAAAAATTTGTATTTCACAGGTACTTAATTTGGAAAAAAATTTGAAACAGTTCAATTTTGAAGAAGATTGTTTAATTCTAATGGAAAAGGATGCAATTTTGAATGCTTTTATTGAATATCTCATTTTTTAATATTTAAATTGAAATTCACTTAATTTCAGAGATTCAAAATTACAAATAATTCAATTGTGAACTATAAAAATTACAGCGTTGATTTTTTTTAATTATAATAATCTTTGACATATGTAACGTATTTTGTCGTATATAAAAAAGGAACTTCAGGTGGTTGGAAACAGTGGCTGGAAATATAATAAATTACTAATCTAATTTTAAATGACCTTACAGTCAGATAAAAATTATTGTGATGTAACAACAACTGTTTAGCTTGTCTTACCTATCTAAGTTAATTCTGCAATTGTCTTTACGTATGATTTATTTATTATTTATGCCATGTTATTAAATGAGTAAATAAAAAAATAATAAATAAATACACTAGAGCCGCGTTTTACTTACCCCCGGCTTAGTTATTCTAAGAACTTCTGACTTCTGGTGTAAATTCACTCATGTTTTTGGAACATCGATAATAATTGGACTAACATACCAAGAATTGGTACTCCTACCCAACTCTTACTTTTTTGATATCGATATAATCCTAAATTGAATTTTATTTTCGTTTTCTTTGGTTAGAATTTGACTAAAATAAACATTTTCTGCTAATATGAGTAACAGAGTTGCACCTGGTTTTGCCTAATTATTTGAAAAAGGAGATCATCACTGACTTGCATTAGGTTCCCTAGGGTTCCCGAAAAAAGAAGAAAAAAGCTCGTCGGAGCCTACATGATTATTAGTTTAAGAGCTACCATTAGGATAATAATGGTACCTATGATCTGGCACTTCTCTAAAATAGCCGAGACTGTCCTTCTTTTTTTTTTATCTTCAGTGGCAATAAGCCGCTCCAATTGCAGGTTTCGTTGAAAACTGTATCATTTCACGAATGAGCAAATGACATTTACAAGGCATTTCTGTAATAATGGTTTCCTTCTCAAAAAAATTGGTGTCATTATACTTTCACTAGCCTTATGCTCAATATCTACAGGTGTCAATTTTGGTCTATTATCATTATTCCTTTTCCTATACCTAACTTGTTCAGGAAAAGACAGGCTATATCAGGGTACTATGTACCATTTTTGGCCACTTAAGACATTTTTGAAGTTGAAGAATTTGTAAAAAAGAATATAAAAAAAAAATATAAAAAAATAGATGATATATTTATGAAAGATTTCAATTACCTTTTAAATTGGTTAAAATATAGTTTTTGGCTATAAGGGAAATCCAATAGTGTGACTTTCGATTTTTGGATTTCTGAGAGAAATTTATGAGTTTAAATAAATCAGTTAAAAAATGAATCAGTAAGTTTGACTGTTCAATCAATACCAAATAACTGACTCACAACTAGAATTTAGTCAGGATTTGAAAATTAATACAAAATTCAACAGGTTTAAATTTAGCAGTTCAAATGAATCTATTTGAGAAAATAAACCAGTAGGTTCGACTGTTTAATCAGTATAAAATAACTGATTCATAACTCGAATGAAGTCACTGATTAAAAATTTGTACGAAATATGACTGTTTTATCTGTTCAAGAGGATCTGTTTAAAAAAAGAATGATTAAGTTTTACTGCCTAATCAGTGTAAAATATCTGACTTACAACTAGAAATGAGTCAGCATTTTAAAATTAATACAAAATTCAATAGTTTTAAATTTATCAGTTCAAATGAATGTATTTAAGAAAATAAACCAGTAGGTTTGACTGTTTAGTCAGTATAAAGTAACTGATTCGCAATCAGTGTAAAATAAGTGATTCGCAACAAGAGTTAAGTCACTCATTGAAAATTAGTACAAAATTCAACAGGTTCGAATTTATTAGTCCAATGAATTTGTGTTAAAAAATTAATCGGTAGTACCAAATTTAACTCGTTTAAATTCATTAATTCAAATGAATCTGTTAACAAAAATGAATCAGTAACTTTTACTGTATAATTAGTGCAAAATAACTGATTCGCAACCAGAATTAAATAATTAACTTATTTAAATTTATCGGTTCAGATGAAAATTTCTTAAGAAAATGAATCAGTAAGTTTGACTGCTCAATTAGTGCAAAGTAGCTGATTAGCAACTAGAATTTAATCAGTAATTGAAAACTAATACAAAATTCAACAGGTTTTAATTTTTTAGTTCAAAAGAATCTGTTTAAAAAAATGAATGATTAAGTTTGACTATTTAATCAGTATACAATAAATGGTTCGTAAATGGAATTAAGTCACTGAATGAAAATTAGTACACAAAATTCAACTGGTCTCAATTTATTGGTCCAATGCATTTGTTCAAAAAAATGAATCTTTAGGCTTTCCTGTTTAATCATTGTAAAATAACTGATTCAATACTAGAATTAGGTCACTAATTAACAATGGATACAAAATTTAACCGATTTAACTTCGTCAGTTCAAATGAATCAGTTTAAAAAAAATAGCAGTAGTCAGTAGTTTTAGTTACTAGCTGAAATGAGTTCAAATTTAACTGATTAATATAATTAGAGAGAAGAATTCACTGATTGACACTGATTATAGATGTATATGTATTTTTTTTCGAAACCATTCCATTGTTTCTAGCCACATGTGCTCAAGGATGGAATAAGCTTTTGGAAAAAAAATCCAGTTATTGAATTGACCTTGGGGGGTATCAACTCGACTCTCTCGACTGAATAATCAGTCATTTTATCTACATAATCAACATAAAATAAGTGATTCATCCTAGAATTAATTCACTGACTAAAAATTAGTAAAAAATTATAATCGTTTCAATTTATAAGTCGAAATTAAACTGTTAAAAAATAAAGCAGTATGTGTGACTGTTTTGATCAGTATAAAACGACTGATTCGTTAGTAGAATTTAGTCACTGATTTAAAATCACAGCAAAATTCAACTGGTTCCAATTCATAATTTCAAATGAATCTATTTTGTTTTATTAGTAGATTTAACTGTTTATTCCGTATACAATAACTGATTCGTAATTAGAATTGAGTCCCTAATGGAAGTTTATAAAAAATTGAACAGATTAATATTCATTATTTAGAATCAATAAATTAAACAAAATAATTATTTATTATATTCAGTTACTGATTGAAATCAGTACCAAATTGACTGATTATTATAATTAGAGACAGGAATTCACCGATTGTCACTGAATATAGATGAATAGGTATTTTTTATTGTCGAACCCATTCAATTTTTCTAGCCACGTTTGCACAGGGATCGCATCAACTTTTGAAAAAACGAATTGAGTTATTGCATTGATTTTGTAGCATATGAACTTGACTCATTCGACATATTAATCAGTCACTTTAACAGAATAATCCTCATAAATAACTGATCCATCTTAGAATTAATTCACTGATTGAAAATTAGTAAAAAATTATACTCGTTTCAATTTAGAAGTCCCAATGAATCTACTAAAAAGTAAAGCAGTACGTTTCACTGTTTATTTAGTATAAAACAACTAATTCGTTACTAGAATTTAGTCAGTGATATAAAATCAGAACAAAATTCAACTGGTTCAAATACATTAGTTCGAATGAATCTATCTTTAAAAAATCCGTAAGTTTGACTGATTAATCAGTATAATATATCTGATTCGTAACTAGAACTAAGTCACTGATAGAAATTGGTAAGAAACTCAACAGGTTCACACTCGTTATTTAAAATGAACAAGTTAAACAAAATAATGAATCAGTAGATTTAATTACTGATTGAAATCAGTTGGAATGATTAATAAGTCATTTTAACTGAATAATCAGCAAAGAATAAATGATCTAATGTATCTAATGGTCTAACATTAAACTGATTCAAATTGATCAGTTCAAATTAATCAGTTTTTTCGTCATGAAGCATGGTATGTTTGACTGATTAATCTGTTTAAATTGATCAGTTTAAATTAATCTTTTAAAAAAAATAAACCAGTAGGTTTGAGTATTTTATTAGTATAAAGTAACTGATTCGTAACTAGAATTAATCACTGATCGCAAATTAGTACAAAACTAAACTGGTTTCAATTTATTAGTCCAAATAAAGATTTTAAAAAAATCAATTCGTTTGACTGTTTATTCAGTATACATCAACTGATACATTACTAGAATTAAGTCACAGATTTTTAATTTGGCCTAAATTCAACTGATTTATATTCATTAGTTCAAATTAATATATTTTTTTTAATCAGTAGGATTGACTGTTTAATCAGTCTAAAATAACTAATAAAATAAATATGCAAGTTTAAAAAAAATGAATCAGCAGGTTTATTTACTGATTGAAATCACTACCAAATCCACTGATTACTATAATTAGAGAGATGAATTGACTGATTGTCCCTGATTAAAGGTGTATAGGTATTTTTTATTGTCGAAACCATTCCATTGGTTCTAGCCATGGGTACTCAGGGATCGCATCAGCTTTTGGATAAACGAATTGAGTTATTACAGTGATCTTGGGGCATATAGACTCAACTAATTTGACTGATTAATCAGTAATTTTAAATAAATAGTCAGCCTAAAATAAATTATCCGTCCTCAAATTAATTCACTGCTTTAAATTCACACAAAATTCAACTGATTTATATTCATCAGTTCAAATTAATCTTTTTTTAAATCAGTAGGTTTGACTATTTAATCAGTCTAAAATAATTAATAAAATAAATTAAAAAAATAATGAATCAGTAGTTTTTTATACTAATTAACATCAGTACCAAATTGACTGATTAATATAATTAGAGAGATAAATTCACTGATTTTCACTGATTATTTATGTATAGGTATTTTTTATTGTCGAAATCATTCGATTGTTTCTAGCCACGTGTACTCAGGGATCGCGTCAGCTTTTGGAGAAACGAATTGAGCTACTACAGTGATCTTGGGGCATATAGACTCAACCTATTTTGACTGATTCATCAGTAATTTTAAACAAATAATCAGCATAAAATACCTGATTCGTCCTAGAATTAATTCACTGATTGTAAATTAGCACACAATTCAACTAATTTATATTCACAAGTTCAAATTAATCTATTTAAAACAAATCAGTAGGTTTGACTGTTTAATCAGTTTACAATAACTAATAAAGTAAATAAGTTAAAAAAATAATGAATCAGTAGTTTTTGTTATATTGATTAACATCAGTACCAAATTGACTGATTAATATAATAAGAGAGATGAATTTACTGATTTTCATTGATTATGGATGCATATGTATTTTTTATTGTCGAAACGAATCCATTGTTTCTAGCCACGTGTGCTCAGGAATCGCATCAGCTTTTAGAGAAACGAATTGAGTTATTACAGTGATCTTGGGGTATATAGACTCAAGTAATTTGACTGATTCATCAGTAATTTTAAACAAATAATCAGCATAAAATAACTGATTCGTCCTAGAATTAATTGACTGATTGTAAATTTGCACAAAATTCAACTGATTTATATTCATCAGTTCAAATTAATCTATTTAAAACAAATCAGTGGGTTTGACTGTTTAATCATTTTACAATAACTAATAAAATAAATAAGTTAAAAAATAATGAATCAGTAGTTTTTGTTATACCGATTAACATCAGTCACAAATTGACTGATTAATATAATAAGGGAGATGAATTCACTGATTTTCACTGATTATATATGCATTTGTATTTTTTATTTTCGAAACGATTCCATTGTTTCTAGCCAAGTGTGCTCAGGGATCGCATCAGCTTTTGGAGAAACGAATTGAGTTATTACATTGATCTTGGGGCGTATCGACTCGACTCGCGAACCATCTCGATCGAGCGTGTAGGTACGCTCTTCTCTGTAATAAAGCCTAAGTTTCGAACCCATCAGTTCTGCCGGTATAATCACCGAAACCCTAGCGTGGATAATTTTCTCGTATACCCGCAGGATATGCCAGCCGACATGGTAGTTTTGCCTTTCTGTAATTGGGTTAGGACAGGTGGTGCCTCAGCTCAAGGAAACCAAGATGACTTTATCGGGATATGGACGAACTTAGCGATTTTTTTGTCCTCCTTCCGGCGCGGCGGGCGCCACGTCTAATGCCAAACCCTCCTAATTATCCAAAATATATCACACTTAACACGATATACCTTATATCTATACCCCTACTCAACAAATTCCTAACGTATTTTTCCCTCTTTTTCTCTGCCTGATCATTGCTTCTGCAATAGGGTGAAATTGGAAATTTTTTTTCGACAATTTTCATACATATCGCGACCAAATTTTTTTAAATTTACAAACAAATTAATTAGTTTAAACACATATGTATTTAGAGGTTCTGCAAGTTTCTGCAAAAACACCCTATAAGTGAAAAAATGGATTTTGCGAGATTTTAGTATTAATTATAATTTCTTTGCAGCTTTTTAATGCAAATTTTTTATAATAGGTGAAATACTACATACTTTATACCGATACTTAGATGTATCCATTATTTTAAAAACAATTTATTATTGTTTTAAGCGATTTTTTTCTTATAATAGAGATGGAAAGTCACAGTTTATTATTTAGATTTTGAACTTTTTTCCAATTTTAAACTAGAGTGAGGTAATATTCTATTATTGTTAAAAAATTAATTGTTTAAACGATTTTTTATTATTGCTTATATCATTATTTTTGAATAAGACTAGATATTGCAGTTATATCTGAAATGTTTAACCAGTTGTCTATTTTATACTTGGAGTGACATAATAATTAATTAGGCTAAAGAAACATAATGGTAGAAGAATTATTATTGTGAACAACACTATGTTTATCCATATTATTGCCAGATAGTTGCGATTTTTTCTGAAATTTTTAACTTTTTGTCCACTTTCCACTTAGTTGGGTCATAATTAATGCAAGTTAACAAAAATAGTGTTTCGAGCAATTTATTATTGTTTATAACTATCCGCTATTAGATAAATGCTAGAAAGTTGCGGTTTTTTCTGAAATGTGAATGTATTTGACG
>JAWWLR010000128.1:6224534-6239125 GCA_035041075.1 Acraspis erinacei
CTTCTTCTTGTCCTCTTCCTCCTCCTCCTCCTCCTCCTCCTCCTCCTCCTCCTCATGGGGTTTACACTTTTTTATAGTCTTTTACAGTTATATCAGGGTCCCTTGTCCCCTATAAAAATGTATACAATTACCAAGAGGTCAATCTATTAATTTCTTATCATGAATCTTTTTCCATAACGAGACTATCCTGTCCTTTTAATTATTACTAAACTTTTGCACTAATTAAAAAAAAACACACACACATGTACTTTTAATTTTTTTAAATTAAATTCAGATACACATTCCGCAACATCACAAGCATTTCAAAAAATTATCTAATTGTATTAGAGATAGAATAAAAATAAATAAACTTTTATAATACGAATTATATCAGATATTGAATCACATCACCTTCAAATAAATACTTAACTTTTGTTGCTAAACTGAGAAAAATTAAAATTAAATCTTTATGTTATTTAATACTGTAAAAAGATGATCAGCGAATAAGTAATTAATCAGCTCCTAACATAAAAAGCATTAAAGAGATGCACATTGCAAAACTTTATAAAAATAATGTAAGTGGAAAGAAGGTATTTTGAACGTTCTCAAACGTTTATTATAGAAATTAAGGCCCATATTATTTACAAACTTGAAGCAAATAATCAATTTATGTTACTTAATTAAAAGAAATTTTAATTTAATATTTATGTTATTTAAAATTGTGAAAAACATCACCTAATAAATAACTAATCTGTTCATAACGTGAAAAGCATTAAACTATAATTTTCATTTAGACATTGAACTTATTGTTGTAATTTTTTTTTAATTCTACTTTTATTTCTGGAAAATGGATTTATTAATAAACCTTCATACTAATTGCCGAAAAAATTAAAACACATTTACATATAGATTCAAAAATAGAATGGATATATCCATTTCACAAGATCAGAATCGTTAAAAAAATTATTTAATTAAAATAATGGTGTTTTAATATAAATAAACTTCGAATAAATAATTAATTTATATTACCTAATTTTAAGGAACTAAATTTTAATCTTTATTTAATTTAATATTTTAAAAAAATTTAATAATTAATTAATTCACAATATGAGAAGCATTAAAGTATAATTTTCATGAAAGCATTCAAATAATTTTAATTCACATTTTTTTCCTTCAAATTTGAACTTTTATTTATAAAAATCTGATATATTAATAAATTTTAAAATAATTCTAAAAATAATAAGTTTTTATAGAATCAATTAATAATTCGTTAATCAGTTCACAAAATAAAAAGCATTAAACAATAATTTTCATTAAAACCTTCTAATAAATTGTACATTATATTTTCTTTAGATTTAAAAATACATTTGTATATATAAAATTGATTAATAACCCTTAAAACTAATTTCGACAAAATTGATATGTATTTACTACTAATTTTTGTAAATTGAATTTAGATATTGATTTCACTTCATCAACAGCAAGAAAATTATATAATTGTAATGGAGGTTTCTTTAAATTTAATCTTTATGTAATTCAATATTGTGGTCAAAATTCAACAGCTATTATTTTCATTGAAAAATCAAATTATATCTACTTTATATATTTTTTAAAACTTGAACTTTAATTTCTGAATATTTTTATTCCTTTTGAAATAATTCCAGAAAATTTAATTTCAACAAAATTAATTAATAAATATTCAATCATTAAAAAAAAGCAATAAATAATTATTTTACATAAAAAATTCAAATAATTTAAATCTTTAGAAAATTATTTTCATTGAAAACTTCTAAAAATGTTAACTATATATATTTTTTTAAATTTGAATTTGTCTTTGTTTAAATTTAATGAATCATAAGCTTTAAACTAAATCTAGAAAATACAAATTTTAACAGAATCCCTTAATAATTAATTAATGATTTCAGAATATAAAATCGTTTAATAATTATCTTCAGTTAAACGTATGTACATATAATTTAAAAAATTGAATTCAGATACAATATTCTACTTCAATCTGTATGTAATTTAATATTGTGAATAAAGTTAATCAGCTGATATTAATTAGCCAGTCAATAACATAAAAAGCGTTAAATGAATTATTTTTATTGAGTCATTAAAATAATTTTTACTTTGTGTATCTTTTTTTTCAATTGCACTTTCCTTTCTGTTACTTAAGTTTAGTAATCACCTAATAATTAATTAATCTGTTTACAAGATAAAAAAGCATTAAAGCATTATTTTCATTACAAAAATAAATGATTTTTATTTTATATTTTACTTTCAACTCAAAATTGAATTTCTTAAACAGTATATTTAATTTCTCAGTTTCCCTTGTAAACTAATTCCAGGAAAGATTGAAATATACATACAAGTAATTTTTAAAAAAGGAATTCAGGTAATTACACATTTTAAGTATATTAAAAGAGTTAATCACGCTAAAAAAAACATAACTTGTACTTAATAATACAGCACTGCGGCGGCGCTGCACGTAAAAAATCCGCTCTTAAAATATTATAAAGAGGTTAAAAAATATAATGAAAGTATTTATTAAAATCCTCCTGTCAATTTTGAGATATTAGTGGCGTGAATAGGTCCTCTGAATTTCACTAGTTTATCTATAAACGTTTTCTAGTTATAGAGTTCGCAATAAACAAAATCGAACCTAACCTAGGACTTGAGCAGTTCGAAATGTATTGACTATAGAGATTTTCGACTGCTCAATAATCTGCATTATCGACTGATTTCACAATGGCGCATTTTCTGCTTATTAATGCATGCATATACAAAAAATCTGTTTCCGACGACTGGTAACGTAGATTTCTTTACTTTACGATTTAACCATCGATCGGTAAATTAGAAAGGTCGGTAAGTTTTTGGGTTTACATTTTACCGTAGATCTATTAAACAACGAGGTTGACATTTTTATAAAATAATTTAATCTTCGGTCGGTAAAATAGGGTGGTCGATAGTATTATGTTATCATTTTGCCATCGGTCGGTAAAATAGAGAAGTCAGATACTGAGCATGGAACAGAATCATGCACAGTCGGTTTTCTAGATAATTAATACTCTTGGTTTAAAGTTTAACTATCGAGTTGAAAATTGATGCATTTGTTTGAAAATGTATGTTTTGTTGTTGTTAAATTGAATTGAAATACAAATATTTTCTACTGAAGTATCAACTATTATAGTTTTTGTTCAAAATTCATCTTTTTATGTTGAAAATCCAATTCTTTGCCTGAAAATTGAACTGCTTTCTTCAATTTTTTGTTTTTTGTTTGTTAAAGACTCATAGTTTTATTTGAAAATTCATCCTTTTCGTTATAAATTAAAGAGGTATGTTAAAGATTAATTTTTTTCTGTTTAAAACATGTGATAACTCAAAATATAACTACTGGTTGAAAATTAACTTTTATGTTGAAAACACATATTTTTGGGATGAAACTTCTTCTGCTTTGTAGAAAATTCTTCCTTGCGACTTGAAAATGAATTTTATTACAAAAACAGTATGAAAATATAGCTATTCCATATTTTCTGTTAGAAATTGATCTATATTTTAGTTTTAAACAAATCAACTATCTGGGTAAAGATTCATATATTTTGTTATGAATTCGATTTTTATTAAAAATATAAATCTTTTTTAATGGAAATTGAATTTTTGTTATACCAAAATTCGCCTTTTTGACTAAAAAATTCAACATTTTGGATGAAACTTCTTTTCTTTATTACATGTGAAATCCCTCTTCGTTAAAAATTCAACTTTAGTTCAAGATTCATCTTTTTTATTTGAAAATTTATCTCTCCGGGAAAAGTTTAAATCTTTTTTGGTAAAATTCAAATGTTTTTTACTTAAAATAGCCATCTTTTCTTTCTTCAAATATCAAATATAAGCATTTTTGTTGAGAATTTTATTGTGGTTCGAAATTCAGCAAATTGGTTAAATGCGCGTTGTTCAGAATTTCATAAAAATACTAC
This sequence comes from Acraspis erinacei, assembly GCA_035041075.1. Lineage (NCBI taxonomy): Eukaryota > Metazoa > Arthropoda > Insecta > Hymenoptera > Cynipidae > Acraspis > Acraspis erinacei. The sequence continues at coordinate 6,228,488 of JAWWLR010000128.1, forward strand.
ACATTATTTATTTACTGTCCGTGTACCTTTAACTTTAAAATAAATTAGACATTTTTTTCTTGTGGAATTTATTGCTAATTTGAGAAATCGTGATGACGGTAGGATCACAGACATTTGAAAATATCCATAATAATTCGTGGATTGCACAGTAGCTGCATCAGGGAAGCCATAATGACAGTAATTAAGGATGGCCTCGTGGCTGAAAAAATAAAACCTCCAGTAATTGCAGCACTTCTGTCCCTGGTCAGCATACACCTCTCATTCCACCTCTCCTTTTGATGCGTTCAGAGCCACATTTAGTCTTCTTCAATTGTAGAATCCTAATTAGAAAAGGAAAAAGGAAGCTTTAACGTTTCTATTTCCCTTGCCTTTAATTACCTTGCTCGTTCCTCTTACGAAAATTGAAAACTTGTCTGTTTAATTTATCTTGAAATCCAAGGCACACTCCATCCAGAAAAGTAAATGCAATTTTTTATATGAGCAGAAATGAGCTGATGTTCAGTTATTTTCATTAAAACGGCAGTTATTTTAATTGCGAAATGTGATTCACATTATAATGTTTATGCAGGAAAAGTTTCTGAATTTTCCTGAAGAGGCACAGAAATTTCAGCCTGAGTAATTTTCAGTTACTGTAGCTGAAAATTTTTAAATATTAAAAAAAATTGTTTAGATCATAAATTCAGAAGCTGCGGAACCTTTTTTCCAGGTAGGGGCAGTGGCATAGACTTATAGTTTAAAGGTTTCGTAAAGCTTTCTGCTAGATTTAAAATATTTTACAAATACTTCAATGATTTCCCAAAAATGTTAAAGATTTCACAAAGATTAAAAAAATTTCGTAAAGATTTCAGGTTGATTTCAAAGATTCCACAAAGAATTGATTAACTTGCCAAATATTTCAAGAACACTTTAAATATTTTGCAAAGATTTCAAATATTCAGCCCAGATTTATAAGATTTCACAAAGACTTCAATGATTTCACATAGACTTCAATTATTAAACAAAGCCTCGAATGATTTCTCAAAGATTTAAAAATTTTCATAAGGATTTGAGGTTGATTTAAAAGGTCCTCCAAAGACTTCTATGATTTCGTAAACATTTCACAAATATTTTTAATATTTCGCAAAGATTTCAAATATTTAGGACAAATTTAGGAAACATTTATAATATTACACAAAGGCTTCAATAATTTCCCAAAAACTTCAATGATTTCACATAGATTTCAATTATTTCACAAAGACTTTAGAAATTTCGTAAGGATTTCAGGTTGATTTCAAAGATTCCACAAAGAATTGATTAATTTGCCAAAGATTTAATGAACACTTTAAATATTTTGCAAAGATTTCAAATATTCAGTACAGATTTATAAGATTTCACAAAGACTTCCATTATTTCGCAAAGCTTTCGATGCTTTCTCAAAGATTTAAAAATTGCCATAAGGATTTGAGGTTGATTTGAAAGGTTCTCCAAAGACTTCAACGATTTCATAAAGATTAAACAAAGATTTAAAATATTTAGCACAGATTTAGGAAAGATTTATAAGATTTGACAAAGACTTTAATGATTTCCCAAAGACGTCAATGGTTTCACAAAGATTTCAATGATTGCACAAAGATTTTGAAAATTTATTAGAATTCGGAAATATTTAGGAAATTTCATAAAGATTTCAGGTGGATTTGAAAGATTCCACCAAGATTTCAATAATTTGCCAAAGATTTCACAATGATTTTAAATATTTGGCACAGATTTAGGGTAGAATAATAAGATTTTACAAAGATTTCAATGATTTCCGAAATACTTCAATGGTTTAGCAAAGATTTCAGTGATTTCAAAAAGATAAAAAAAATTTCGTAAGGATTTTAGGTTGATTTCAAAGATTCTACAAACATTTTTTAAGATCCCAAAGATTTTACAAAATTGTAAATATTTATGCCTTATAGCTGCAATAATTTCTCAAACACAAAGATTTCCAATATTTCGTAAAGGTTATAATGATTTCACAAATATTTCAAAGATTCTACAAAAATTAAAAATATTTAACAAAAATTTCAGATATATTACAAAATTCCACAAACACATCAATTATTTCACAAAGATTTCAGGTAGAGTTTTGAAGAAGAAAAAACGATTTAATGAATTTAATAAAATTTGATTTCAAAAATTTCAGAAACAAAAACTTTTGCAGTGCTTTGTCGCCCATGACCACAACCAATAATAAATGTTCAGCTACCAACTTAATTTTTTAACTTTTTTACTTAAAATATCAAATTGTTGTTATTGCAACATTTTTTATTCATAGTCCCCATTATCTTAAATAATAAAAAGGAAAGAAATTTATTTTTATAATTCATAAAAACCAATTTTTGTTCAAATTTTCTAAATATTCTTTAAAATATAATGTTTTTTTTAACAATAGCGATTTTAGACCTAAACGCTACATATACCATTAAAAAAATTGTTCCTTATTGCAAAGATTCTTTAAACCTAATGTTTTCATTTAAATCGTAGATATCCATATAAGCATGTTGACATAACCTAAAAATGTTCAAAAACTGTAAATCTTCCTTTAAATGTAATTTCTCAATCTTAAAAATACAATTTTCCGACCAAAAACGCCTGCATTAAGTTATCATGTTCCAAAATTGCTAAGAAAATTCAAAATGTTGTTCAAAATTCTAATTTTTTTTAATTGAAATTTTTTGGCAAACGATATATAACCTAAAAATTGTTCAATGTTGTGAATCTTCTTTGAAATACAATTTTTATTATAGAAATGTTCAATTTCCGAATAAAAACACTTAAATTATTTAAAAATGTGACAATATTCTGAATCTTGTCCAAAATAAGGTAATTTTCGTTTCAAAATACATTGTTAAAAAATTATTAAATTTTAATATCTAATGTTTTTTGTTTAAAAAGAAAAATTTCCGTGAAAATATTTAATATAAACTGGAACTGTTGAAAAACTTCAAATGTTTTTGAAGCTATACTGAATTTTGTTTTAACTTACTTATTGTTTGGTTCAAAACGCTAACAGAACGTAAAAATATCAAAAGTTGTTAATATTTTTCAAAATATAATTTTTTTATGTGAAGAATTCCTGAAAATGAAATCAAGAATAAAACGACAAAATTTGGACAAACACCACCATATGTTCCAATTGCAATAGCAAACAGGAACAGCAGCGCTGCCACGATGCTGACTCCCTGAAAGCTGAGAATTATAATTTTTTAATTAAAAATGAAAAATTAATAAAATTAAAATGCCGATTTGTTGTATAAAATGCTAATGTTAAAATATGTGAATATTTAAAAAAAAGAAATTTTTAATAAAAATATCAGGTGCCGAAAAAAAATGTTTCATTTATCACATTTTTTTGTAAACAACAATCCGATTTTCTGTTATAACCATTATTATATCCTGAAAATTTTCAAAAATTGGAAATCTTGTAACTATTAATAATGATTTTGGTTTTAACATACCAATTTTGGTTTGAAACACTAACATAGCCTAAAATTGTAAAAAGTTCGGAATTTTTTTAAAATCTCATTATTTTTATTAAACGTATCAATTTTCGACGAGAAAAACGAACATAACCTAAAATTGTTAAAGGATTTAAAATCTGGTTCAAATTCAAAAAAAATTTGTTTATAAATTTTTATATAAAACGCGTAACTTAAAATTGTTAAAAAATTGTGCACCTTAAAATTATTATTATTTTTATTTAAAAACGCTCAACGATCGGAAGTGCTAGCAATATCTAAAAAATAGGTTTTAATTTTTTAAATCTAATGATTTTTAAATTGAAAATACCCACTTACGGAATAAAATCAAACATAACCTGCAATTGTTGAAAATGAAAAATCTTGATTTGATTTTTTTGTTTTAATTAGTTTAGTTTTAGTTAAGTTATCATCTTCTTGAAAACTTTATGATTTTAATTTGGAATTCCTAAAATAACTACTAATTTCTATCAAAACACTATTATAAAACATTTATAGCATTAGCAATAATTTATAAGATAATTTGAAAGTATTGATTATTCTATAAATTTGAATCAGTAAAATATAACTGATTTTCAGTTAAATTTTACTAACTTCTGTAGCTAGAATAAAGTCACTGATAATTAGTACAAATATACTGATTCAATTAGTAACTGTTGCCATACGAACGCGCGCTATTCTGGCTAACCGTAGAAGCTAATATTTGAAAAGAATTAAGAATGAGCGACCAATTTTCATTTAAACTATTATTCTTTAGTTCAACCATTTTGGTCAAAACATTATTAATTCTTTATTGAAAAATCTATTGCTTAACTTTTAGTCGAGAATTCACCCCTTCTAGTAAAAAATTTATTATTTGATTGAAAATTTATTTATATTTTTAAAAATTCATTTATTTGGTTAAAAATGAACTCCTTTAATTAAAATTCACATTCTCGTTTTAAAGACTTAACTGTTTTTTTAAATAAAATTTGTCATTTTGACTTAAAAATTCAAACATTTGGTTGAAATGTTTTTCCCTTTTTAACTGCAAGATCCCTCTTGTTGAAAAATTTTCTTTGTCTGTTAAAAAATAATCTTCTTGTGTTAGAAATACAACTGCTTTGTTAAAAATTAATCTGGTTTGGTTGGCGATTCAACAACTTTATTGAAAACTCATTTTTCTTTGGCCTGAAAAATGATTTTTTTTACTTGGAAAATGGTATTTTGTTTTAAAAAAATTTGGAACTTTTTTAAATACAAATTTAACTATTCTATTTTCGGTTCATAATTGATATTTTACCTGTTTTTTAGCATTTTTTTTCTTTAAATTGTAAATTAACCTCTTTAACTGAAAATGTACTAATATTCCATTTTTGGTAGACTATATTGATATTTTTTTGTTGAGAAATTAAACTATTTTGTTGAAAATACATATTTTTCAGCATTCATAATACATTAAAATAAAAAATATATACTTTTGGTTAATCAATAAAAAAAAATTTTAATAATTTTTTTTGTAAAAATTAAATTTTTTAACTGAAAATTCAACTATCATATTTTTGATAAAAAATGTTTTTTTATTTAAAAATGCCATTATTTGATGCTAAAGATATCCTTCTTTTAAATTCAATTATTGGAGTTAAAGTTGAATCTGTTGTTGATACTTTGAAACAAATTAATTTTCTGTTAAAGATTTACGATTTGAATAAAAAATGTATCTCTTTGCTTAAATATTGACATTTTGAATTAAAAATTAATCTTCTTAGTTGGTTATTCAACTATTTATTTTAAAATTCATATCTTTGGTTGCCAATGCAATATATTGACCTAAAATCTTAAGAATTTAGGGGCCAGTAATTTAATTTAATGTAATGTAGTGCCCCACAATGATTTTATTTAAAATAATTTATTCCTCTAATTTCACCATGGTATTAAAAGGTACAAATATTTCTCAATTCACGTAATGTTTTATAGGATTTTTTTTAAATAAAAGAGATTATTTGCAGATTTAATTTTAAAAGTTTCAAATCTGAGATATAAAACAAATTGAAGTAATGAAAAGCCAATCAGGTTTTCGCGAAGAATGACTGCGAGATTTTCAAGACATCGTTACACCACTGTTTTTAGATAGGATCACAGTATCAAGCATTTAAAATTAAACAGTAAAAAATTGACCAAGTTTAAACTCAAAATCTTCAAAGTCAAATAATTTTAAGTTTAAAGTCCCTGAAATTGTTTAACACCAAATTTTCAACTACTTCTATTTTACACGTTAAAATTCGAGAAAGAACCTTAAAATTCAAAAATTTCAAATTTATCTTTTTCGTTCAACAATTTAAATAGAATACAAAAATGTAAAAGAATCGAAATTAAACATTTAAAAGTTTTTTTAATTCAAAGAAATGTTTTTGTGACAAAAAAAACTATTAATGAAGCCTGGTTAAAGAATTTTATTCAAAATATTTTTTCTGGTGCCCACGTTTGAAAATTTGTATTCAATCTCTAATATATATATATTTTCTCTATTGTATGGGCAAGATCCCTGATTTTTGTCAATCCTCACAAACAAATATTTTTGGGCTTTTGCTCGCATACCTTTCTATTCCTAATATATTATGCTTTTTCTGACGTTTGCCCGCACCAACTATTTTCTCTAACAATTTTTCTACACAAGATATTTGTCTAAAACTCATATTATGTATATTTTAAAAAATCTGAAAGTACGCGAATTTCAATTTTTACATAAATTTCATGCTCGCATATCTCTAAACATTTTTGTTTAATCTGACAAAATTAGGATATTCACTATAAAATAAATATAATATGTAAAATAAATAATAAAATAATATTAATAATAATAAATAAAAATAAATAAAATTTTAAAAATAATAATAAAATAAATATAATATATATCACAGCTTAAATTACAAGACTGGTGAGGGAATAATAGTTGAACAATGAGTTTATCCAACCCTTGGTGAAATATTTACTCTGTTGGTAAATCATTAAGGACATTAAATATGAGTCGTCTTTCGGTACTTTTGCCGTCGAGGCGAGGCTAGTAATGACTTCATCAAGACGCTAGTCTGCCAGGATGTTATTAAAGTAATTACCGCGCCTTGTCCTCCCCCCCCCCGCCCCTCCTCTTCAATCACGCCCTTCAATCTCTTCTTTATCCCCTACTTTTGATTTCAACTTCCCAATGAGTTATCCCTTTTCATGTTCTTCAACACGCAACCCATTTCCAATAGTAATAATTAAATGGGTGGAAAATCACAGACCTCTATATAAAAATATCCGTTTTAAAAAAGGAAATATAGAAACCTATATTTTCATAGGAGTAACCAAGAAACCGATCCCTTCGGTCTAAATCTGAACTAGTAGAAAACTTCTAATTGGCAGTAGTATTCTACTAATTCAAATAGTGCCGATTATTAAATGTATTGCTAGTTACTATTTGAAATTGTAGTGTCAAGCCAAATTAAAAACTGATTTTACAATCTGAAAAGAAATTTCAGTTAACCTAACTTTTTTCAACGGCACTTTCCCAGTTCTCTTTAAACTATTCACTTCATTACTAATATCAAGAAAAAAATTAGCCATTTAAATAAACAAACCAGATTTCAAAAATAATGATATTTATTTTAGCAAAAACGATTCTACCTGTTATTTTTTGCAGTAGCAATCCACTTTAGATTCCACTTTTTCACAAACAGCGCAAAGTTTCGGAAACAAAACATCGCAGTCAGTAGGTCAGTTACACCCCCCCTCCACTTTTAATTTTCGGGGTTTCTTTAACCCACTGAATTGCGCACAGTTTCAATACGCTCAAATGCGCCACCGATAAAAAATGTTGCGCCACAAAACTATAGGAGTTATATCAGGTGTCACGGGTGTAGCGTCACGCTAGCCTCCCCCATTTGAAAACTCAAAGTTTAAATCACATGACCTTGAAGATCTTCAAATGCGCTCATATGCGCCATGAAGAAATTTTTTTGCGCCACATTGATAACCGAGTTATCAGCGATTAAGAAATGTTACCACCGCTAAAAAATGTTGTGCTAGCTAATTAAAAGGTGTTAAATCTGCAACAGTGATGTGCAGTATAAAGTTATGGACATGGATTCATTCGTCATTAAGTGCGTTCATATGAGCCATATATTTACTTTTTGAAAATCTTGAAAATTGTCCAAGATATGGAGGTAAAAAAATTTTCTCGCTTATATCCGCTGATATCATTCCGTGTCAATCTCTGACCAATGAAAAAAAGGGCCCGAAGAAAAAACTTTTTCGATAAAATATTCTTAACGTTAAAATTAGTTATACATAGAATACCCAAAATTTCCGGTTACTGGTACACTAACCTCAAATTTTAGATAGTTGATTTTAGTTCGTGAAACTGAAAGGTATTCAATCCATAAAAACGTGAAAAAACAGATTTGCGCAAAAAATTGTAGACTTGAAGAGATAACTATTCAGACCTTCATAACTTCTAAAAATGTGTACACCGCGAGTTAAAACACTAAGAGTGAGATGTATTTATTTTGTATAATTATTGATAGTATTTATTGATTTGAAATAGACCCGCGCTTTTCGGCACATGCGCAGTTGAAAAAGTTGCTTACAGCGCATACATCCATACAAGGTCGGGGCAGCCAATGAACTTCGCTGGTTCAAAATAACTTGCGGCTCGCAGTAGAGGTGGGAGCCCTTCCAGCCTTGAAATATTAGAATCCTTATATTTCAAGGTCACGGAAATGAGAGCTTCTTCACTTTATTGGTTTTTGAAAATGTTCAATTTGTTCTTCACGATTTCAGGAGCTGCATAGTATTTCGAGACTTGGAAAACCATTGATTTAGAATATTTTAATTTAAAGAACGGAGTTTACAGGGTTTTTAAAACCTATCCCGAGCAAGTCCCGTTTTTAACACTGACCGATCAAGACATTTGGAGTTCAGATACTTTCGATGCCTTTTTAAGCAACTTTATGAAGTACTTTATAAGGTAAAAATTTAGTTCCCATCGTCTTGATTGAAAATGTAAATGGGCATATATTCTATAAGTGGACGGTTCTTCAGTTACAGATAGTAAGATACAGATCCTTTGTCCAGGTCATTCAGCGTGAGCTGCTCATTTTTTGTTGATAGTCAGCCAATGAAGTCAAGATATGAGCAGGAAATCTACATTTAGCAAAGAGAGGCACAATAATGTAAATATCCAGCCAAATAAAGGTATATCATGAGCAAGACTTATTCAATAACTAGCCAAGGAAGACAAGATATGAGCAGGATGTTGCCAATATTCACCAAATGAAGACAAGATATGAGCAGGATGTAATTAAATTTCAATGCATGCATTTTTTATTTAGGTTCCTTCGTTTGGGTTGGTAAGTTTCAGCTGGTTGGTTTGGGTTGGCTGGTATTAAATTGTTGGTTTGGGTTGGCTGTTTGGCGTTGGTATGGAATGGTGGTGTTTGGTTGTTTTGGACTAGTAGGTTTATATTAATTTTGATTGGTTTGGGTTCGGCTGGTTGGTTAGGGTTAGTTGGTCAGATTTAGAAGGTTCGGTTGGGCTGGGTGTGATTATTTTTTGTTAGTTGATTTGGGTTGATTGGTTAGGTCGCGTGGGTTGGATGTGCTTAATGGTTTGGGTTGGTCCCTTTGAGTTGGTCCGTTTGTGAAGACACGTTTGGGCATGATTACTTACGTTAGTTACTTTGAGTTTAGTTTTTGACTTAGTTCGTTTAGCTTTATTCAGGTTGATTTTTTTTTGGCTCAATTTGCTTGTGTTCGATCGTTTGGGTTGGCTCGTTTAGTTTGGTTCATTTGGGTTAATTGGTTGGCGTTGATATGATTTTTTTTGTTTCGTGTTTTTGGGTTAATAGGTTTATATTGATTTTGATTGGTTTAGGTAGGTTATTTTGGTTTAGTTGATCAGATTCAGATAGTTTGGGTTGACTGGTTTTCATTAGTTTGTGTTAGTTGGTTTGGGTTGGTTGGTTAGCTTGCGTGGGTTGGGTGTGTTTGATGGTTTGACGTGGTTCCTTGAGTTGATTTGTTTCTGAGGATCCGTTTTGGCATGCTTACTTACGTTAGTTCTTTTGGGTTGGCGCGTTTAGTTTGGTTCATTTGGTTAGTGGGTTTATATTGATTTTCGTTATTTTGGGATAGTTGATCAGATTCAGATAGTTTGGTTCGGCTGGTTTTGATTAGCTTGTGTTAGTTCGTTTGGTTTATTTGGTTAGTTTGCGTGGGTTGGATGTATTTAATGCTTTAAGTTGGTTCCTTTGAGTTTATTCCTTTGAGTTTGTTCCTTTGTGAGGACTCGTTTGGGCATGATTATTTACGTTAGTTCCTTTGGGTCGATTGTTTTGGATTAGTTTGTTTGGGTTCGTTCAGGTTGATTCGTTTGGTTCACTTTGCTTGTATTTGATCGTTTGGGTTGGCTCGTTTAGTTTAGTTTATTTGGGTTGACTGGTTAGCGTTGGCATGGATTGACTTTGTTTGGTTGTTTTGGATTAGTTGGTTTATATAGATTTTAATCGATTTGGGTTGGTTCGTTTGGGTTACATGGGCAGATTTAGATTGTTTCGGTTGGCTGGTATTAATTAGATTGTGTTAGTTGGTTTTTGATGGTTTTTTCGGGTTGATTGGTTTGTGTGGTTTGAATGTGTTTGATGTTTTGGGGTAGTTCCTTTGAGTTGGTTCTTTTGTGAGTACTCATTTGAGTTAGTTACTCTTTAGTTCTTCGGGTTTGTTTTTTTTAGTTAGTTTCATTGGGTTTTTTTGTTCGGGCTGGTTCATTTGGTTCAATTTGTTTGTGTTTGGTCGTTCGGGTCGGTTTGCTTAGTTTGATTCGGCTAAGTTTGTTCGTTTGTGTTGGTTCGTTCGAAGTGGTTCGTGCAGGTGTTTTGTTGGTAAGGTAGGAATCTGGTTACGTGGCTTACTATTCTGCTGTAATTTCAGTCATATTTCCTAGTTTTGATTAAAAAATTCCTCTTTTGGATTTAATTCAATTACTTCGCCTTATTTATATTTGAAGAATAATTTGAATGTACTAATTTGGAACGAATCCTCTCCTTTTTACATTCTCATCATTTATGATTGAGAAAGTATTAGAATTGTCGGAAATTTGACACCTACATGTTTCAACGGA
>JAWWLR010000128.1:6282472-6295127 GCA_035041075.1 Acraspis erinacei
CTATCTTGTCTTACATGGGGGGAAAGTACCTATTCTAAAGTATTTCTTACTAAAGAAAATGTTAAGCCTGAGTCACTAAAAGACAAAAGTTAAACAAAACTTAATATTTCATTTAATAATCACATATTAATGAAATAATCAAATAATTAATAAACATTAATGAATAAACAAATAAGATGTTATCTATAAGAACCCTTCCCCTCCCCAAAACCCAAAACAATATTACTAAGACTATAGAGACGTATGGAACCAACATATACATAAAATATAAATTTTTTATTTAAATAAACGTCGAACTGTAATAAAATTAGTTTTAGAAAATAAAATGGGTTAATAAAAATAAGTGTTTTGTATCACAAACGTACAATTATATAATTTATTAATATTGAATTTAATGTAGGCAATGGAAAATTATATTATTTTTTTAAACATAGCTTCCAACTTTATAACCTTATTTTTATAATGCATTAAACAAGAACTTTAATCTTCACTTAAACTATTCTTTTTTTCTATATTCGAACTGAGTTAATAGAACCCAAAAAGAAACTTTTTTATTGAAAATTTACATCTTCGTGTAGATAATTTAACTATTTTGTAGAAATTCCATCTTTGTGGCTTGAAAATCAATCAACTTGGCAATAAGGTCAAGTATTTGGTACAAAAACAATTATTTCGTACTTTTATTAAATTAATCTTTTTACATGAAAATTTGAGTATTTTATTTGTCGATAAAATTTACACTCTTTAGATTGAAAATTCAAATATTTTTTTAAAAATTGATTTATTTGACTGAGAATTTTCCGTTCTGAAAATTAGTCTTTTTCATTTGAAAATTCATCTCTTGGTTACAATATCGCATTTTTTGTTGCTTAAAATGTACCGTTTTTTAAAAATAATCTACTTCAGATAAGGATTCAAGTATTTTATAATGGAAACTTGTCTTTTTTGGTTAAATTAAATTTTCTTATTAAAAAATAAAATATTTTTAGTTTTAAGTATCAAATATTATATTGTTTGTCAAAAATTCATTCTTTTAAGTTAAAAATTGAACGCTATGGTTGTCAATTGAACTTTGCTCAAAATTTTGGAAAACGTAACTATTTGGTTAAAAATTTATTAAGTTTAATCTCGGTTAGTTTTTTTTTGTAGAAAATTAATATTCTTTGTTGGGAATTTAACTATTTGGTATAAACTTTATCTACTTTGTCGAGAATTTGTCTTTTGTAGATAATTGTTCTTTTCACTTTAAAAATTCAACATTTTAAATCAAATTTATTTCTTTCGCTGACTGAAAACTCTTTCTTAGTTAAAACTTTGTTTTTCTTATTTAAAAATTTATAAATTTTCGTAGTAATATAATCTTTTTCGGTTAATTTGTAACTTTTTGGTCGAAAGAGAAGCTTTTTTTAGTTCAATTTAACTGTTTTTAATTCAAAATGAAAATCTTTTCTAAGTTGAAATATCAACTCTTAAATTTTTTGTTGAAAAATTACATTTTTGTTGAAAATTTAAATACTTGGTTGAAAGTTGAAGCACTTTGTTTATTCAGAATAAAGAGTGAAATTTTAATAAATCCCCTCCCCCAATCCCTCCAATCGTCACACATTATTTTTTTATGTCCTTTTCAAATATATTATATTTAGCAAAAATGACGTATTTAGAGGTTACTGACTCTGAGTTTATTGGCTCTGAGGTTATTGGCTCTGAAAAAACTTTTGCTAGAGTGGCGGGGGGGGGGGCATTAGTACTTCAAAATTTCAGAAAATAGTGAACCCGATTGATTAAACCAGTGACGGAAATCTATTGATTAAACCAGTGATACCTCAAAGCCAGAAGTCGAACATTGCTAAGCAGTGACATTTCACTGATTCAATCAGTGGAATTTCATCTGGTCGCACGCGTTGCCGTCCGTCGGCTGAATAGGCATTAAAAATATTATTCATCACTTTCGTTCTAACCTTTACAAAATTATCTTTTAAAAACGAACCAGACGACTGTTTTAGTTAAATCACTTACTGATTCAACCAGTGAAATCTGGAAAATCACTGGTTCAATCGGTGAAAATTGGAAAATCACAAGCTAAATGAGTGAAAATTGGAAAATAACTGGTTCAAACTGTGAAAAACGGGCAACCACTCGTTCAACAGTGACAATTCAAATTAGTGATTCAACCAGTAGCAATTTCGCTGTATCAATTTAAGAGAGTGTGCGTAAAATATTATAAATTTTTTCTCTAATTTAATAGTTTCGAATAGAGAAGAGGCATAAAGGATTTTCTAAAGAATTTTGATAACATTGGAGACTGGAGAAATTGGAGGATCTTTATGTCATATTTACTTGGCAAGCTTAGTGGCATGTTTCCAGCGCATGGATGCACAAGTACGTTTCCTCACGACGTCAAAGTCGAACTTGCGAGGGAATGCTCAGTTCAGTTTTATTACTGAGAGAAAAAGAAGAAAATCCGACTACGAAGAACGCGAGAAGTCCTTCAACTAGAAACATTTCGCTTCTACACCGGTATTCTACTCGAGTCATTCAAGACTCTTAATTTAAAAATAAACTGGATTTAACAGTTTTTAAATAAGAGAAAAATATCTGGAAGAAATGAAATAAATGAGAACAAATTAAGGTTGAAGAAAATTAATAGCAAAAAAGGTGATTTTTCTACAAATGAGTTGAATTTTCAAAATGAAAATATGAATTTTCAACAAAAAAGTTAACATGTGTTGGTCAAATGTTAACTATGTGACCAAATAATTAAATTTTCAACCAAAAAGATTGATTTTTTTGTTTTAAAAATGCTGCTGAATTTTCAAAAGAATAATAAAGTTTATTTAAATTATACAATTCTCATTTTCGAGGTCAATATTTTTATTTAAATTCACACAATTTTTCCTATTTCCCGCTTTCCACTCTTTTGAAATAATTATTTTGTTAAAAATGCACCTGTTTGGTGAAAAATTCTTCTTTCATGGTGGAGAATTGATCTCTTTGGTTGAAATGTTATTCTTTTATTTTTTAAATTTCTACTGTTATATTTTTGGATGGAAAATTTGTCCTTCTGGACTAAAAATTCTTATATAAATTAAAAATTAATTTTTTACGTCTTAAAGCAAATGTATTTTAATTTTAAAGTTGAATATCATATTTTTAATAAAACATCAATCTCTTTTGGAAAAAATTCTACTATTTTCTTGAAAATTTAATTATTTACTTCAAAAGTCAAATATTTTTTTAAAGTATTTTGTTTTTGTTAAACGTTTTTTTGTAAATTCTACTATTTGCTTTGGTGTAAGAATGTATCTCTTTTGTTAATAGATTCTGATATTTAGTGGAATTTTTTAATATTTTGCTTACAAGTATTTTTGTCGAAAATTCAACTGTTTCATTGCAGACTTGTAGTTTTGGATAAAAAAAATAAGACATTTTGACAAGTTGACTACTTTCTATTGAAAATTCTACTATTATATTTTTAAATCAGAATTCACCTCTATTGGCAACAAATTCTACTATTTCGTTCGAAATTTAACGATTTTGTTAAAAATTCAATTATTTTCATAAAAGTAATCTTTCTTTGGTTTAAAATTCTTCCTTATTTGTCGAAAAGTGTACTATTGTATTTTCGAAAATTCGACAATTTTAATTCAATTTAATAATAAAAAATTCATCTTTTAGTCGAAAAGTAATCATTTTTGGTTACAAATTCATCTTTTATGGTTAAAAGTTCATTATGTATAAATAAAATCACTACTATTAAATTTTTGGTGCAGAATTAGTCTCCTTTGGTTAAAAATGTTTACTATTTGTTGGAAATTTTAATTATTTGATTGGAAATTCAACTATTACCTCAAGCAGTAATCTTTTTTGTTCTAAAGTTAAAGCTCTTCATTTGAAAAATCTACTGTTGTATCTTGGGTTCAGAATTTATTTCTTTTTTTTATAGATGAGCGTGACAATAAAATTATTTTTTTGATTATAAATTTAACTATTTTTTATTAAATTTATTAACTGAAAATTAATCGTTCATAAGAAAAGTAATAATATTTCGTTATAAATTTTTCTTCTATTGTGAACAGTATATTATTTATAAATAAAGTGAGTCTTATTATATTTTTGGTGGAAATATTAATTCTTTTATTGAAAATTGAACTTTTTCTCTAAAAAGACATCTTTTTTGGTCAAAAGTTAAATCTTTCATTTGAAAAGTCTACTATTGTATTTTGGGTTCAAAAAGAATCTTCTTTACTGAGAAATCTGAACATTAGGCGGAGAATTTGATTATTTCTTTGAAGTTTTAACTATTTTATTTAAAAAAGTGTCCCTTTTTGCTCAAAAATTCTACCTTTATTTAAATTGGTCTTTTTCGATAAAAAAATTTGTCACTTTTGATTATAAATTCATCTTTTATGGTTGAAATTTAATTTTTATTGATTGCAAAGTCTATCATTTGGTTAAACGTTAAATTATTTTGTCGAACCTTCAACTCTTTCCTTCAAAACTCATATTTTCCGGTCGAAAATTCACCTAGTTCAAATGAAAATTCAACTGTCTTTTAAAAGATTCGAAGCATGTTTTATTTTTATTTTTGAAAAAAAAATTTAAAAAAATTAAATTTGGAGGGATATGAAGGAAATTCGAAAGATTTCCAAAAATGCGGAAGAAAATCTGGAAGATTAGAAATATTTTTCGGTACAAATTCTACTTGTTAAAAATTTATATTTTTTTAATGGATTCGACTCTCTTTAATTTGAAACAAATTTTTTTCTTTGCAAATGTGATAATTTTGTTGAAAATTTGTATTTTTGCAGAAAGATGTAAGGATTTTCTTAAAAGTTTGTCTTTGTGATGAATATAACTATTTTTGATTAAAAATAAAAATTATTTTTGATTGAAATACCCACTATTCCATTTTTTATTAAGAGTTCCTCTTTTTTGTTTTATTATACTATTCGGTTAACAATTTATTATAACTGATGTAAGTTCTGCTAAAAAAAATTTTAAGTATTCAAATAACAAATATATTACTTTTCATGACCGTCGCTCTTTACCAATTTTCGACAAATTATTAAATTTTAATAAATGATCGCTTATTTTTCCGAGAAAACATTTTCCAAAGCTCTACTGTTTTCAATTTTAAAAATAATTAAATAATCTTAAAATATAATTCTTTAGTTAAAAAGTGGTTGGTAACAAAACGTTGTTCTAACAATTTCAGTCATAGACAAATTACTTTGAAAATAGGAGACAGTAGATTGAATGTTTTACTGAAAAAATAAGCTCTCTTTTACTGAAGTCAAAAAGAATTTAAATGCAAAAAGCATGGTAAAAATGCATGTTTTTGTGAATTTAAACATTTTTCATGAAAAAATAATGCTTGCTAATTTGAGTAACATCAGTTATAATCTTTTGATTTTAAAAATCATAGAAAAACTATTTTTTTATATCTGACCTTAAGGATTCAATTATTTCTTTCAAAATTATTATTTTTTTCGGTTGCAAATTCAACTGTTTGGTATGACCCAACCTGTAATCTTCAAAAATCTTTTCAAATTTTTACAAGAATCTTATAAATCACTACATGCGTTCTCAGCGCGCTGTTGAAGATGCTAGTGAATTTAAAAATTAAAAAAGACCGTTAAAATAATTACGAATTCTAATCTTATAGTTAATATTATTTAGATTTTTTTCTTCTTCACTTTTTGCATAAAAGGCGTCAAATTCTTCAGTAGAGCACTTTAATTTTCGAGATATCCATTTTACAGGTCGTAAAGAGTTTCCTTTCATCCGAGTAATTAAAAATACATAAACTGAAGATATATGTGTTTTCATAAATTTATAAAAATTTATGGGATCTCGTAACAATACGTTTACCCCACGTAGGTTTTAAAGTCACCTCATCCCCTTTTCGACACTTTTTTCATTGAAAGGATCGTTATTTGAAACGAATCAGGTCACTTTTTATGAGAATGATAAAGGCCAAGTCGACACGCCACTCTCGTAATTTTACATGTAGCAAAGGGTACTTCAGTACTTACTCTTCACCTGCAGCAAACACCTGCCACACCTGGCGGAAAACAATCCAGGCGAAACATGAAATAAAAATTTGAAAGCTGAAGCCGAGATTTATTTCAAGTTTCACTGTAGAGTTGCGACACAGATTTGGTCCGAAGATTTTAATTTTGATGAATCTTTGAGTCTGATAAGAATACTTATCAAAATTCAAATAAAAAAAGCGATATTGGGAGAATTTGATTAAAAAACGAGAAACTAAAGCCGAAATATATTTTAAGCATAGCGTTTGTATTATCATCAGAGAATAACATAAATTCTTAACGTCTTTTCAGACTAGATGGAGCTATGAATTACAAATTTTGTAATAAAAACTTTTTCATGAAAAAAGACACCTGGAAAAATAATCCTTCTTCTTCTGAAAAAGGATTCTTCTTTCGATCTCTCTAGTAGCTTAAGAGAAAAGCACCTGATCGGCAATCAGAAGCTCTGTGGTTCTATTCCCAGCGGAGCGAAGCAGAAGGTATTTTTTTTAGAAAAAATTGTATTACCAAATTTTTTCATTCACATCTCCATCTAGACTGAAAATACTAAGAATTTATGTTATTTTCTGTTGATAGTAGAGATTCCTTAAAAAAATTTGACTTGTCAAAACCTGGCAAAGTAATGCGTGAACGTCTTGAAAGGATTCTTTTTTGGATCTCTCTAGTAGCTTAAGGGAAAAATACCCGACCGGCAATTTAAGTTCTGTGGGTCGATTCCCAGCGAAACGAAGCAGAAGGTCTTTTTTAAGAAAAATTGTATTACCAAATTTTTTAATTCATAACCACATCTAGTCTGAAAAGACTAAGAATTTATATTATTCTTTGTTAATAGTAGAGATTCCTTGAAAAAAATTGACTTCTAAAACCTGAAAAAGCAATGCGCGTACTTCTTAAAAAGGATTTTTTTATCTGTCTAGTAGCTTAAGAGTAAAACACCCGACCAGGCATTCGAAGTTCTATGGTTCGATTCCCAGAGGAGCGAAGCAGAAGGTCTTTTTTCAGAAAAGAATTTATTAAAAAAATCTTTAATTCATAACCACATCTTGTCTGAAAAGTCTAACAATTTATATTATTCTCTGTTGATAGCAGAGATTCCTTGAAAAAATTTGACTTGTAAAACCTGGCATAGTAATGCGTGTACTTATTAAAAAGGATTCTTTTTTGGATCTCTCTAGTAGCTTAAGGGAGAAGCACCCAACCGACAAATTGGAGTTCTGTGGTTAGATTCCCAGCGGAGCGAAGCAGAAGATCTTGTTTTAGACAATTTTTATTACCATAATGTTGAATTCATAACCACATCTAGTCTGAAAAGACTAAGAATTTATATTATTCTCTGTTGATATTAAAGATACCTTACAAAATTTGACTTCTTAGGCCTGGCAAAGTAATGCATTTACTTCTTAAAAAGGATACTTTTTTGTATCTCTCTAGTAGCTTAAGGGAAAAGTACCCGGCCGACAAATTGGAGTTTCGTCGTTAGATTCCCAGCGGAGAGAAGCAGAAGATCTTGTTTTAGACCAAATTTTATTACCATAATGTTTAATTCATAACCACATCTAGTCTGAAAAGACTAAGAATTTATGTCATTCTCTGTTGATAGTAGAGATTCCTTGAAAAAATTTGACTTATAAAACCTGGGAATGTAATGCGTGCACTTCTTAAAAAGGATTCTTTTTTTGGATCTCTCTAGTAGCTTAAGGGAAAAACACACGACCCACAAATATGAGTTCTGTGGTTCGATTCCCAGTGGACAGAAGCAGAAGATCTTGTTTAAGAAAAAATTGTATTACAAAAATTTTTTATTCATAACCACATCTAGTCTGAAAAGACTAAGAATTTATGTTATTCTCTGTTGATAGTAGAGATTCTTTAAAAAAATTTGACTTATAAAGCCTGGCAAAGTAATGCGTGAACCTCTTAAAGGATTCTTTTTTGGATCTCTCTAGTAGCTTAAGGGTAAAGTACCCGACCGGCAATTGCAAGTTCTGTTGGTCGATTCCCAGCGGAACGGAGCAGAAGGTCTTTTTTCAGAAAAAAATGTTTAATTCATAACCACATCTTGTCTGAAAAGTCTAACAATTTCTTTTAATCTCTTTTGATAGTAGAGATTCCTTGAAAAAGTTTGACTTGTAAAACCTGGCATAGTAATGCGTGTACTTATTAGAAAGGATTCTTTTTTGGATCTCTCTAGTAGCTTAAAGGAAAAGCTCCCGACCGACAAATTGGAGTTCTGTGGTTAGATTCCCAGCGGAGCGAAGCAGAAGATCTTGTTTTAGACCAAATTTTATTACCATAATGTTTAATTCATAACCACATCTAGTCTGAAGAGATTAAGAATTTATATTATTCTCTGTTGATAGTCGAGATACCTTGAAAAAATTGCCTTCTAAAACCTGGCAAAGTAATGCGTTTACTTCTGAAAAAGGATTCTTTTTTTTATCTCTCTAGTAGCTTAAGAGAAAAGCAACCGGCCGACAAATGCGAGTTCTGTTGTTCGATTCCCAGCGGACAGAAGCAGAAGATCTTGTTTTAGGAAAAATTGTATTACAAACATTTTTAATTCATAACCACATCTAGTCTGAAAAGAATAAGAATTTATGTTATTCTCTGTTGATACCAGAGATTCTTTAAAAAAAATTGACTTATAAAACCTGGCAAAGTAATGCGTGAACCTCTTAAAGGATTCTTGTTTGGGTCTCTCTAGTAGCTTAAGGTTAAAGTACCCGAACGGCAATTGGAAGTTCTGTGGTTCGATTCCCAGCGGAGCGAAGCAGAAGGTTTTTTTTTGAGAAAAAATTGTATTAAAAAAATGTTTAATTTATAACTCCATCTATTCTGAAAAGACTAATAGTTTATTTTATTCTCTGTTGATAGTAGAGATTCCTTGAAAAAATTTGACTTGTAAACCCTGGCATAGTAATGCGTGTACTTATTAAAAAGCATTATTTTTGGATCTCTCTAGTAGCTTAAGGGAAAAGCACCAGGAAAAAAAATTGGAATTCTGTGTTTCGATTCCAAGCGGAGCGAAAGAGAAGGTTTTTTCAAGAAAAAATTATATAAAAATAAATTTTTAAACAAAAAGCATAAATATAAATATTATTATTATATTATATATTATATTAAATATCATTATTTGTTATAAACATTAATATTTTTAACAAATTAGTCAAACTCTCAACTAGAGCAATGTAATTTTCCAGCAAAAAGTGTAATTTTTAACCAAAGGAGATGAAATTGATACTGGTTGATGAATTTTCAATCAAAAATGTTATAGCTGATACTTCCACCAAAAAAGATTTTAATTGCAAACAGAAAATAGATCAGTCGAATAAAAATATACGCATTTTTGAGGAAATAGTATAATGCTTAACCAAAACAGATAAATTTTCAACCCAACAGTTGAATTTTTAACCAAAAGGGAAACCAAATAAAAAAATTTGTAATCTAAAAAGAGCTTTCAGTTTAAAAAATATATTTAACCGAAAAAATTACATAGTTTTCAACAAAGTATTCGAATTTTCAACCAAAGAGACGAATTTTGTATTAAAATTATGACAACGATTTATTATTTCAACCTAAAAATACGAATTTTCAAGAAAAAAGAACTGAGTATTTAACGCAAAAAGGTCTGAATCTTTAATAAGAAACATTCGAATTAAACCAAAACAGTCATTTTTCGCCAAAAGTTAAATTCCTAACCAAAAAAGATTACATTTCTATACACGAGATGAATTTTCAAACCAAAAAGATGAATTTTCGGCAAGAAATTTAAATTTTGAACAAAGGAAGATTTTCCCGTTCAAAAAACAACAAATACAGCCGACAATTTGTATTTTCATACAAAAAAGACGAATTCTACATACATTTTCGAATAAAAAAATGCATTTTCCAGTGAGCAGATTAATTTTGTACAAAATATCATGCGTTTTTAATCAAATAGTTCAATTCAAACTAAAAATATTAATTTAAGAACAAACAGTTATTTTTCAACTGAAATTGTTAAATTTCAAAGAAAACATAATCTTAACTAAGAACTTAAAAATTTTTCCCTATTGTCCTCTTCTCGCCCTTAAAAAAAATTATTTTTCTCCTCTTTTGAAGAAACTTCACATTTTTCATTTTTCTTTTATACAAACTGAATAATATATTTTTGTTTCAAAATTCTTCGCTTTTGGTTAAGAATTGTAATATTTGGTTGAAGATTTAACTATTTTTTTGAAAATTATTTTTTCTGCTTTAAAATTAATTTTCTTTACTGAAAATATAATTAATCCATTTTTTAATGAAAGTTCATCTTTTTCATTGAAAATTCAAATACTAGGTTTAAAGTTGAACTTCTTTGTCAAAAATTAATTTTACTTCTTAAAAGTTTAACTATTTGTTAGGAAAGTCTTTTTTTTCTAAAAAATTATTTCTTGAAGTGTTAACTATTCCATTTTTGTTTGAAAATGTGTTTTAGATTAAAATAAGACTACTTTATTTATTTAATTAATAATTCAATTATACTTAGTTAAAAGTAGAACTGCTCTGACAAAAAATTCATTATATTAGTTGAAAATTTATTTCTCTGGTTCAGAAATCTACTGTTTGTTTAAAATTTTTGTTGGAATAAATTTGTTCAATTTAAAATTTATAACTACTCCATTTCTTGTTGAAAAGTAATCTTTTTTGTTTTGAAAATTCAAATGTTTTGTGAACAATTCGTATTTCTTGTTTGAAAATAAAAAAATGCCGTTCAAATTTCTATTTTTCGGAACTTAAAAATCTTTCTTCGTTCAAAATTGAACTTTTTTGTCAAAAATTCATCCTTTTGGTTTGAAAATTCATCTCTTGACATAAATTTCTTCGCTTTTGGTTAAAAATTTAACTTTTTAGTGAACAAAATACTCTATTTTGGTGAAGTCAACTGTTTTGTATAAAAAATTAAAACCTTTTTCCGTTAAATATTAGGTTTTTTTCAAGAAAATTCGTATTTTCAGGTTGACATCTCAAATCTTTGGATGAAAGTTGAAATAAGAACTTTCTTAATTTTTTTTTTGCAGCTTTGTAATATAATTTTAATAACAAACCTTCTCTTTGGTTAAAAATTAAACTGTATGGTTGAAAAATTATCTGTTTTGGTCAAGCTTTATACTATTTCCTCAAAAATTCGTATTTTTT
Source organism: Acraspis erinacei (assembly GCA_035041075.1). Taxonomy (NCBI): domain Eukaryota; kingdom Metazoa; phylum Arthropoda; class Insecta; order Hymenoptera; family Cynipidae; genus Acraspis; species Acraspis erinacei. The sequence goes on from JAWWLR010000128.1 coordinate 6,293,686, forward strand.
TATTGCAGTAAACTGTTTTCTGTTTAAAATTAAAATCTTTCTTGGTTGAAATATCAGCTATGTATAACATTTTTGATTGAAAATTCATCTCTCGTTACCAATTTCATATTTTTTGGATAAAAATTAAACTGGTTAAAACTTCAACTAAAGAGTGAAAAATTCTTCCTTTTTCGATAAAAACTCAAATTTTGGGCTGAAATTTAAACTACTCTGTAAAAAAATGACTTTTTTTAGTTAAAGACGTATCTCCTTTACTAAAAATAAACTTTTTTGTTAAAAATTCAACAATTTTATAGAAATCTATTTCTGCAAAATTCCACAATTTGGTTAAATTTTTTTTTTTGACTCAAAAATCTTTTCTAGTTGCAAATTTCAACTATTTGGTTAAAAATAACCTTCTTCATTTAAAATTCCTTTTTCTCGTTAAGGTTACATTTCTTTGGTTGAAAATTCTTTATTTTTGTTCCAAATTGTTTTTGTCTTACAAAATTCGTTTCGCTTTTTGTTGAAAATTAATTTTTTTAACTATAAATGTACCTATGTCATTTTATATTTCAAAATTCACCTCTTTAAATAAAAAATTAATCTTGTTTGTTAAGGATTAAACCATTTGGTTAAAAATCCAAATTTTTCATTAAAAATTAATTTTTTCAGTTTGAAAGTTAAACTGCTTTGTAGAAAATTCATTTTTTGACTATGATAAAAATTTCTCATGTTTGGTCAAAAATGAACTTTTATGTTAAAAATTAATATTTTTAGGTTGAAGATTTGATTGTTTTGTAGAAAAATCGGCTTTTTATTTTAAAATTTCACAATTTTTGTAGAAGCTTCAACTGCATGATTGAAAACAAAATTTTTTGTTACAAATTAATTTTTTCAGACAATTCATCTTCTAATTTAAGTTCTTTTCTGTGAGATATTCTTTAAACAGTAAAGGATTAAATCGTATTGTTAAAAAAATCATTGGAATTATTCGCATATAAACAAATATTATAAAAAAAACGTTTTTTTGACATTTTTTTTTAAACTGAATTTTTTCCATTTTTTATATTTCTGGTAAAAAATTCTGGATCTTGAATGACAAATTTTTTGTGTTTCAAAATTAAACTCTGTTGTTAAAAATTAATTACTTTTACTTGAAAGCTTAACTGTGTGGTTAAAATTGAACTGCTTAATTGAAAATTATTATTATTTTTTAAATGGAACTATTTGGTCCCATAATCAAGTTATTGTGCAGAATTCCTGAAAAGAAAACCAGGAATCCAACGAACCAAATTTGGACAACCACCATAAAATGTTTCTATTGCAATTGGAAAAAGATAAAAAAATTTATATAAAAGAAAAGACCAAAATTTCTTTTTTTGAACATAAATAAAAGAAAGGAAATAAAAATGATCAGGCTACCAACCAAATCCCCTTCCTTCTCTTTTTAGTTCTTTCTT
>JAWWLR010000128.1:6334936-6348553 GCA_035041075.1 Acraspis erinacei
AGGAATTTAATAAGCATTCTTAGTTGACTCCGTAAACAAATTGAATTATAGACAAAAAGACAAACTCTTAATTTTTTAATATAAATTGTTTAAATAATTAATAGTTCATGTAAATTTACACAACGACAAAGAAAAAAGGAATTGAATGAGCATTCTTCGTTGAATCCGTAAACGAATTGACTCACAGAAAAAAAGCCAAACTCTCAGTTCTTAAATATAATTTGTTTAAATAATTAATAGTTCCTTTATATGTATAAAACAACAAAGAAAAATGAATTGAATAAGCACTCTTGGTTGACTCCGTAAACAAATTTACTCACAGAAAAAAGCCAAACTCTCATTTTTTAAATATAATTTGTTTAAATAATTAATAGTTCCTTTAAATGTATGAAACAACAAAGGAAAAAGGCCTCCTCAGGTGGGCACTCCCAGCAATCATTGCGAAAAGGGCCCAATGCCAATTCATTGTACTCACATCTTCACAACAATGGTAGAATACTCACCCTTTTTCCAAACGTTTTTGCTCTGTACAAACAAAATAGTACTGGTTCTACGAGCCAGATCACCAATCATTAGTGCAATCCTGTCTTCTCTGATGAACTTGGTGGAACTGTTAGTCTCGGGTCGCCTGAAAACAGAGGAAAGTCAAAATATTCTAAATAAAGTGCTGCACTGTGTGAACCTTCTTACTAAATCCTTACTCGCTATTGATGGCTCAGCTTAATAGGTTCAGAGTTTCTCAATGGAATTCTCGGGGAGCCTTGAATAAACGAGACCACCTATCAAACATTCGTGACGAATTCGATAGCCTACTTTTGTCTGAAATCTTTTTCAAATCAACTTCATATTTAAAAATCAAAGACTTCATTATCATTAGAGCAGAGACAGGCAATGTAATAAAGGGTGAGGCTTGGCCATTGCCATAAAAGGGGAATTATATTCTTTAAAGTCACTTCCATCTTTAACATTAAAAATAGTATAGAGACTCTAGCAATTTCAATCAGCACTTCCCTAGGCGAACTTTTGATTGTTTCTCTATACATAGTGCCGACTCTGATAATTTTATATCATCCGAGACGTGGACTAAATTATTTAATTCAATTCAAAATCTTAAGTTTAGCTCATTGTTCCCATAACTGCAGAAATGGTTTGGAACTATGCTCTGCCCTTGATAATACGAATCTTATTCCCCTTAACACAGGTTCAATAATTGACCTAAATTTTGTGTCTCAGAATCTCTTCAAAATCACCTCTTTGGGAGTTTGGAATGACTCTAGGAAGTGATCCCTTCCCGGTGGTATCAAGTCTAGGCATCTCTACCCCAATAGCTTCGTATATTTCTCATAAATACAATCTTAAACGAGTCCACTGGCTCTCCTTTTCTAATAACCATTCGGAATCCATTCAGGAAAAAATTAAACTTTAAATTACGCGGACTTTGACTGTTTGTCCAAGTAAACGATTTTCAGAAAGTTATAGAATTTGTTTTTTATGTCTTACGGTCACAGAAAATTAAAAGCAAATCAAAGCTGTCATTATAACTTCTATTTATTTTTTAAAAACATCAACGTTACAGGTCGTTTCGGCATCATTGCGTGCCTTTTTCGTAAGTATCTAAATGAATATAATAAGCTAATCTAATAATAGATTAAATGTTACTATTTCAAATGTGTATGACTGAATAAAAAAATACCTTCATTAGATTAGTTTTGAAGAGAAAACCAAACAATCCATTCTTGGAGCCCATATATGTCAATTCAGTGTCAAGTTAAAAATTATCATAAAAATTAAAGAGGCTTTTTCTCTTCCAGCGGAACAACATCTTAATATTAGTATAACAGTCTTTATAGTGTTTTGGAACAACGAAACCATATGACTTTATGAGGTTTTTTCTACTTATATTTAAATTTAATTTCTGCTTGGAGTCATACTTTTAAACTTTTAAACTCATAACAACGTATTTCAACTTGAAACAAAAATGGATTGTTTGGTTTTCTCTTAAAAACTGATCTAAAGAAGGTTTTTTTTTACTCTTACATATTAGAATTAGTAATATTCTTTCTATTATTACATTATACATTAGCTTTATACATAAACAAGGTTTTCGTTGAAAGTGTGGATGAAACAGTTATTTCGGCTTGTCGTCCCTTAAGACCTCCAAAAAACTTTACTCACTCTAAAGCTAAAAAGAAAAAATGTATCCCTGCTCCATGGTGGGATGCGGACTGCGACGCTGCAATTGAGGAAAGAAAGTCAGTATTGGCGGCCTACAGGAGGCGCAGAAACGAAGCTAACTACATTAATCTAAATAGAATAGAAGCTGAAAATAGACGCCAATCTCAAGAGTTTGGCGATTCATCAAGTGTTTTAAGAATAAATACACTCAACCGGCGAATTCATCTTGTTCCGGGGATAGAGAGACGATTAAAAAACTCCATTCTCTGGCTGAGGAGATGCTTCCATTAACGGTCTTCTTCGACTCTTTTCCTGAACATTTTCAGAAGAACGAGTTCTTAGAGGCTCCGTTCACGAAAGCTGAACTTTCTATAGCCTTAACTTCAGTAAAAACGAAATCCTCTCCTGGTTTATACAAAATTGATAATAATATTTTACTTCAGCTTCCTGATGAGTTAAAAACAACTCTTCTTGCAATTTATAACTTTCTAATTTTTTGTTGTCCCTAAACCATCACCAGAAACATTCCTTCCAATTACTTTAGCTTCATGTTTGCTTAAATTGATGGAAAGGCTCAACTACAACAGACTCTCGTGGTACGTGGATAATAATCACATACTTTCCCCTACTCAATGTGGTTTTAGAAAGAGAAGATCCTGTGCTGCCAACCTCGCTATTTTATCATCCGAGATTTTTTCAGGTTTTCTAAATGGCGAACTTGTGGCGGGCCTGTTTCTGGATCTGAAAGGTGCGTTCCCCAGTGTCATTCCCCAAATTCTAACTGAAGATCTCAAAGAGATCGGTGTTCCCGACAAATGGCCAGATTGATCTGCAATGCTACCTCTTGCAAAAACGGCTATTACAAAATTAACGGTGAACTGATGGGCCCTAGACGCAGCACAGTCGGACTCGATCAGGGTTGTATTCTCAGTCCAATAAACTTCTCATTTCATACCAGGAAAATACATCGTCTAATCCCTGGAAATTGCATCATCATAGAGTTGGCTGATGATAGCGCTATTCTTTGTCGTTCTGCTGACCCAAAAGTATGTATCAAATCCCTTCAGAAATGCCTTAACGACCTTGCTGTTTTTTAGGACAAAGAAATCTTGAGCTCTGCCCAAAAAAAAGCCAAATTGGTCTTTGTAACAGACAGAACCTAGATACATATTACCCATCATATACGTTATCATTAAAGAACATTATTATCTCTCCCTCGATTCACGTCAGATTTCGTGGAATTATTCTAGACATTAGGCTATAAGTCCAATATGATTTTCTTTATTTATGCGATAAGATAAGAAAAATCCTCAGAATCTTTAAAGTATTAAGAGGCGTATGGTGGGGGGCAGACCCAAACATCCTTAGGATGGTTAATGTCCCCCTCATAAGAAGCAGTCTGGAATACGGATCTCATGTTTTTAATTTCTCGTCTAACAAATATTTTTATCAAATAGAACAAATTCGCAACCAAACTTTAAGGCTAGCCATTGGCTACAAAGGCAGTACTCTCGTTAACGTTATTTTGGTAGAATCTTGTGAGCCACCTTTTTGGAAGAGGTTTTCCATCTTGGCTAAAAAATATATTATTAAAACCTTTGCAGACCTGGAACACCCACTTCCAGATATGCTACTCTTTCTTTCGGATCAGGCTATTAGACAAAAGAAAGCCAATATCATCAATCAATTCGTCCTTCTGAATGCGTTTTGAAAAAGTAAAAAATTTAAAGCATCAGATTCGTAGATCAGAAAAGCATCACCAGTATGAATTTCCCAATGAAGATATGCTCTTCGCCCCAAACATCAATATAGGAATAGGCCGACTTATCCAGAATAGCCTCTCTCCTACAAATCACTTCAAAGGCCTTGTGAATAGTCAGTTCTAGGACTATTTACTCTGTTACACAGACGGCTAAAAATGGATTACTGAGTCCACAGCAGGTGGCGCCTTAGTATGCCCGGATGCACGAGTCATATGGATGTGGAAATTATGTAACTTTGCTCGTATTTTTTCAATTGAAGCCATAGGAATATTATATACTCTTGATTACATCATTAGTCACCGTTTTGATACAGCAGTTATTTTCACAGATTCCTGAAGTGTCCTAGAAAGTATAGGTACCAATAGTCCTGGATCTATAAATTCCTACTTGATATATATGCGATTCGAACAAGCGGAACTCAGCGTGTAGCGTGCGTCAACTTGCGTGAACGAATAGCGTTATATATATATATAATAATAATAATAAATCACCTGGCAGTCTTCAATAAGTTTAAATGCGTCTTAACTCTAGCTTGGATACCTGGTCATAAAGCTATCCCAGGCAATGAAGCGGCAGATGTTATCAGCTAAATCAGCAGCTAAGGATGCCACTCTCCTCAATATACCCAATATACTCAATATACAGCAAAAAACCTTTGTTCTTTTCATTTGACGCCCCAAGAGAATAGATAGTCTCGCTATGTCGCATGAGGAGTAACCAATATTCCTTAAATGCTAGCCTTGCCTGAAAGAATATTATAACTACTGGAAGTTGCTCTTGCAACCCTGAAATAGATGAAGATCTAAACCATGTCCTCTGGGCCTGTCCTAGATTTGATACACATAGAACAGACCTACTAAGATCTCTTTCAAAACTTCTTAAATGTCCTCCTACATATTGCTCATATCAAATCTTAGTAAACCCTTCATTCAAAATCGCGTAAGAGTCGGGAAATCAAGCTGACTGTACTATCTCTCTTGAGATGGCGCAGCTGAGCTCTGCCTGACATTGTTTGCTTCAGATTCAGGGGACTTCACTCCCCCTCAACTTGTGCATGGCAGTTAGTAGGTGAAAAAGGAACACAGCATTTTGCAGCCGATCATAATAAGTATTTATTCAATAAAAATAAGTAAGAGTTTATATTTTTATGTTATATTACTGGGGCTTCAAGTTTGCCTGCCATTTGAAAATCACCAATTAATTTCCTTTCCAACCCTCCCATTTAGCATAAAATAGCTAATGTAAAAATCTAGTAGACACATCATTTAAACTCGCACATGAATCTTTTCACAAGTCAAATATCAATTTTACTAAAAATATTCTGTTACTCAATAATTATCAAAGAGATTTTCTTCCAACAGACCCTAATGATAAAATTAAATACTTAATAATCCTGTACCAAAAGAACCATAGTCACATTAAATTATAGTGCAGATTTTAAACCTACTGTTTCAGTTCCGTTCCATGGTAGACTGTCTTGTGGCTAAAAGAATTTGGAATGATTTTAATATTAAAACACCATTTAAGATTGATTCTAAACAGAGTACGTTTATAAAATCAGGAAAAGATTCTCTATATATATTTGAACTTTTGCATCTTTACATCCAACTCTATTTATAATTAGAAAAAGGTAAAATTTAGTCTTCAGATCAGGCGATGCAGTGTCCGGCGGTATTGGTCATCGTGCAGTGGCACAAACTAATTTATTCTCAGCAATGAAAAATAATTATTGCTCCCTTTTCTTGAAAAATCTAACAATAAAATAAAAAATGAAATATTTATTTCATTCATTATGTATAAAATTCTCTTGTTTTAAGTGAAATTAATAGTTTGAGAAGGTGTAAATCCAAAAGGTAAATTTCCAGATGGAAATGCAACAGGTCCTTCATGATTTTGCATTTCTGGAATCTCTCCTGTGGCAATTTGCACTTGAGGAATTTTTCCTGATTTAATTTCCTTAGATGTATTTTGTTCGAAAGTAATATCTGATCGAGGGACTGTTTTAGCAGTTTCTTCAATAAATTTCCGTGCAGAATTTTCGCCCAATTTAACAAAACTTTGTCCAACTTCAATTCCTTGTTTAGCAGAATTTTGTGCTGATTGTAGACTATTTAAAACCGCAGATTTGGCTGATTCGATTGCACGATTTGCCATTTCTTGTACCTGACTCAGTGCATCTGAAACTCGACGTCTTATACTATCTAGGAATTCTTGAATCACATCATCTGGAGTTGGCCTTGCCAGTGCCTGTAAATAAATGTTAATGACATTTTTTAAATTAAAATATTTTTTCTTAAAAAAGCGAAAGTAGAAAATCCTTTATCAGAAAAAGTATTTTAATTTAAAAAATTAATTTCTGGCTCCATCTAGTCTGAAAACAAGTTAAGAATTTTCTGTTATTTGTGGAGTTAACTTAGATTGATAGTTTCCATCTCCTATGATAGTACAGATTTCTTGTACCATTTTTAAATTGTTTTTTTTAATTGTGGTACAAAAATCCCCAAAAATAGCATTTCCGAAACTGTTAAATTCTCGAAAAAGGAAATATTTGAAATAGAAAATTCCCGAAATAGAAAAATCCCGATTTCGAAAATTTCGGAATTTAAAAATTTTTTAAATTACTTTTATCCAGTATTATGTATTGATTAAAAAAATAAAAGCTTAAATCAAAGTAATATACTTTCCTGATTTTAAATTTATTTTTTAAATTATTCTTTAAATTTAAAATAGGTCAAAAAATACAACTTTGTCAATGCAAGTCTTTTTCCTGAAATGTGCATAGTGCATTTTTAAAAATTATTGCTGTTGTATTAAAATTCCTGTATTGTTCTTTGGATTAAGAAATATTTTTACAATTATTGTTATTTAACAAGGTATTTATTAAATACAACAATTTCATTGTTTAAATTCGCTAATTTTCTATTGTCAACAATTTTGCAATATCGGGTATTTTGTTATTCAGCAATTTTCTGTAAGAAATTTTATTACTCGGGAATTTTGAAATTTCATTATATAATAACCTGCAGGAAATTTTATTATTCGAAAATTTTCATTTTCACTGATATTACAAATTTGATGGGGATTGTATTATCCGAGAATTTTCAATGTTGGGATTATTATACTTCATCAGTTTTGTCCCTTCTTTATAATGCTCCCAAGGAAATTGGATATTTCTATGAAGTGGGATACATTTTTTTTATCCAAAAAGCAAAATGCCGGCTGTTAAAAAATACCGGAAATATACTTTCAAAAATATGAAATTTAGGAAATTTTTAATTACAAAGATGCCTAAGCCTAAGCAGTTTGTCGCTTCACATAGAATATTTGGAAATTTGTGCCCATAAGAGCGCGAATTTAGAGGAAAAAATCGTATTCGAATATCCTCTACTTTAAAACCTTAGCCCCTAAAAATATTAGCGTGAAGATTGTTAAAGTAGGGCCTATATTTCGACTAGGGATATTCTAAAAAGAAAAAAATTTTGAATCAACAAATATAAAATTAACTTTATTCGTAATAAAAATTAAACTAAGTGAATATAAAATTTAACTTAAATATATTAAATTTAATGATTACGAGGCTCACCTGTGTCGAAAAACAAATCACGAAGATGAAAATTAAGAACTTCATGACTAAGTAAGTGACTGGTAGAATCTGACTTGAAAAAACGAATGTTACGCAGAAACTTGAAACGATTAATTACAGATATTGTATCAATCCGAGTATTTATTATACTGACTAACCAACCGGATGCTGCGACGATTATCAGCAGATGGAATTGCTACCCATCATCAATAAATTGCGTGGGCGGCGAGGGAAAGGATAACGTAAAAAACCATATCATTGTACAAAGAGACGTATAAGACTAATAAAAAAATCACGTGCCGGAAAAATCTGGGAAAATATGCTCTCATATCATAAATCTCCTCTTGATCTGCATCAAAGGCGAAACAACATTTTACCTTCTCGGGAAAAATTGATGAAGTTTAGGAAAAATATTACAAAATAAAATTATTTCTATATGTAAATAATTCAAAAAAATTATTTCTTATTTATTGTATAAACATGGTATAATTTACAATTTAAAATAAATTAGTGGTAGAGGTTTATCATTTTTAATTGGGAAAATTGACGGATACGTATTTCACTTTTGTTCTGTATTTTTTCCCCTTCCCTCATCGCCAGTACGTAACATTCTTTGTATTATATTTAAAAACATAGCAGATGTTTTGGAAATAAAACCAGTTTTTTTAACATGAACTATTGTCTAGAAATAAATAAATCAATATTTTGATGTACCACTGAATGCTTTTTCAATATTTTTGCGTTCATACAAATATTGAAGTTACTTAAAGAAATTAAGAATTGAAATTCAAAAGTTTTAAGCTTTTTTCAGTACCACGAAGAATACAAAATAATGTCAATAACCGTTAATAATAATAAAATATAAACATTTACAATTACTATTTATTTGCCAAATGTTTTTGAACACCTAATAAGTATTGACAGTTTGTTTTTAAATGTAGTTTTAAAAGATACTTAGGACTTTTAGAAGTTTAGTAGGAATCAAGAAGTATTTTATTAAAATTTTTTAATAAATTGCCTTATATTCTTCTAAATTTTTCTAGGAATTTTAAGAAAATTGGTTTATTTTCCTGAAACCCTTCGAATTTCGTTTGAAACTTCTAAACTTTTTTTTCTCTTAAGAATATACATTTCTACAAATCTTTTAAAGTTTCAAATTCTTTTTTAATCTTAAAATTTTAGGAAAACGTTTGAAATGTTTAAAAACTTTTTTCAATTTTCTCTTAAACTTCATTTCCCAAAAGAAAATCGATTCCAACCTTCACACGAATCGTAAGAAAATTCTGTTTTTAATCTTTTCTAGCCTGAGAATTAATGACATTATTCCTGCAATTTTTTTTAAATTGCGCAAAATTAAAAAAAATTGTCGTCAAATTTTTCAGGTTCTTCTTTGGCAATTTTGTAAATCTTTTATATAGTCTTTTGAAAATAATTTTTCGAAATACGAAATCATTTTAGTTTTTACTTTGAACCTAAAAATTCTTTTTTCCTTTTCGTGAGCTAACTCAAATTTTTTCTAAAAATATATAATATTTAATATGAAAAATTTCAAATCTTTGTTCAAAACTTTTTACAATCCTTGTAAAAATTGTAGGAAATAATTCAAAATGTTTTGTCTTGGAAGCCTGCAAAATTTATTTTACGTGAATTTTTCTAAAATCATGAGAAATTAAAAAATTGTCTGAATGTCTTCCGAAAATATCTGAAACCGTAAAACATAATTTTTTAATCAAGCCAATTCCATGAAGAAGATTCTTTGAAAAATTATTTCAAACATTTTTAAATCTTGAAATATTCTGAAATCCACTGGAACCTTCTCGATTATCCTGAAATGTGACAAATCCTATAAAATTCATTCAAATTTTTATAAATTTAAGGAAATTCTTTAAAACTGCAAATTAAGAGAAATATTTAAATTATCAATAATTCTGTCAGATTCTAAGAAAACCCTTAATTGTTGTTCTATTCATTGCATTTTCTATAAATATTATTAAATATTTAGAATGTGGAAATAATATTACAGTAATAATATTACTGTAAAAAAATATTGGAAATCGTAAAAATTACTTACAATTGTGAGCGATTGTTTGATATTGGAAAATAATACTGTTCTTAACATTTTGGTACCACAATATAATTTATAAACTTTCTTACATCTTCAAAGAGATAAGAAATATAAAATTATGGGCCAAACTCATTTTTAAAAAATTCGAGAAAATAATTAGAAGGTTTTTGATAATTTTGAAAGTTTTTTAGATTACATTTTTAAAGATTTTTGAGGAAATTTTTAATTGGTTAAATTTGATTTAAAAATAATAATTTTAAGTTTTGATTTAAAAAATAATAATTTTGAGTTTTGAAGATTTCAAAATTTTTGGAGAAAAGATATGGAAGACTTTAAGACAATTATTACAAATTATTAGGATATAAAGAAAATTGTTAGGTGAACTCGATTTTGCAGGGCGTCGCATCGTAAGGGTGAAAATAATATTCTTAATATTCATGGGAAATTTTTTAATTATTTTTTTCCTAATAAATCTTAAGAAAAACTTGAAAAATAATGCAAAACATTTTTAATTATTTCCTAAAATTTTGAAAAATGGATAAAAGATTTTAAAGCAAACTTTTGCCATAAAAATAATTTGGTATGGTTTTAAAGAAATTAATAAATTCTCTAGGTTCGCTGGAAAAATTATAATGATTTTTAATTCTGAAAAATTAAGTTAAAGAGAATATTTAAAAATCTTTTGAAAGATTTCTAAACTTATCAAAGAATAATTTGAAAAATCTAAAGACGATTTTAAGAATTTGCAAAAAATAAAAAATTAATTCACAAACAATTCGAATAATTTCAAAATATTTTTGAAAAAGATTTGAAAAAATTGCAAATCATGTCTACATTTCAAAAAATAGTATCAGATTTTAAAGCAATATATTTTAATTTCGTAAAAATAAAAAGTAAGAAAAATCGAGTAAATTAAAGAAATATTTTAAAAATTTGAAGGGATTGAAAAACAATTTTCAGCTGAAAAGGATTTTCAAAAATACAGATTTTCTTACAAACTTTAAACCAAAACCTTAGAATTTGGAAATATTTTCAAAAATTTAGAATTGGGAAGCATTTTCGAAAATTTATTAAATATTTTCTATTTCTTCTAAACGTCTAAATATCCTTAATATCCTTTAAAAATGTTCGAATTTTTCTTATCATTTTCTATAGTCCTGTAAAATAATTTCTTAAATCTTCTAGATTATTTTTTGAAAGATCTGAAATATTTAAAAATCTTTAGGAGAAAATGGAAAAAGATTAAAAAATATTTCAAAATATTTCAGTACATTTCGAAAAATAGTAGCAGATTTTGAAGAAATATATTTTAATTTGGTACAATTAAAAAGTAAAACAAAATCGAGTAAATTCAAGAAATGTGTAGATGATTTTAAGGGATTGAAAAAGAATTTTAAGCTGTAAAGGATTTTAAAAAATTGACATTTTCTTACAGATTGTAAACCAAACCTTTAGAAGCTTTAAAAGAATTGTGAAAGATTTTAGTTGAATAAAGAAACTTTCTTAAAATTTCTGGAAAAATTTGGAAGATTTCAGGAGAACTTTTTTACATTTTGAATGTTATTTTTTAATTTTTTTAATAGTAGAGCCAGCTAAAAATATGCACAGGAATTTAAGAGGCTTTGAACAGATTTTAAATATATAACGACTTGGAAGCATTTCCAAAAAAATATCGTTTAAAAAGGCTACAATTTTTCTTAACATTTTCTATAGTCCTGTAAAATCATTTTTTGGATTGTTTAGATTACTTTTTGAAACATCGGAAATATTGAAAAATCTCTTCTAATTTTCTCGAAAATCTTATAAAATTTATATATATGTAAGTTTAAATATAAACTGATAATACTTATTTTTCTAAGTAATTTTAATTTTTATGTGGCTAAAAAATATATAAAGCATTTAGTGTTACATAAAAAAGGTCGAAAATAACATTTCGTAAAAAGTAAGTGCTACCTTAACTAACTCTTTTGTAACCCCTGGACAGTCGAATAAGCTTTTGAAAAAAATTGCATTCCTTAAAAATTTGAGAACCTTTGACTATTTAAATCCTTTACGTTTCTTTAAATGCCTTGAAATCTGTTAAATTTTTTTAAATATAATTAAATGTCATCGTTGCTGTTTTTTCGAAAGATATCGTTTTTGATGGGCCCAAAAGTAATACTTGTAAAGACATTTTTTTAATTGGCATTGGTCTCGATAATATTCATTTTTGTTCTAAAATTAATTTTTAAAATATATTTCTTGAAATAAAATAAAAATTAAATTTGTTATTTTTCTTCCACGAGAACGAAATTTTGTTTCTGTTTAAAGAAAAATATGTCCATTTTCTTCACCTGAAATTGAATTGCCGAATATTATGGATGTCCGTAGGTATACAAATTTTAATTTAAAATCCAAAATGTAAATTAATTACAATGATTTCATAGGTTTTCTGTCTAATTTTTAACCTTCAGAAAAGTATCATCTATATTTCTGTCATATTCACATTTAAAATACAATTTGATTTTCTGAATTTAAAAATATCTTCAAATAGTTTTTCTTTCTGAAATAAAGGGCACAAAAAGTACACTTTCAGATTTGAATTGACTGTTTCGATTTTATACTGAACAAGCCTTGAATAAAAATTTGTCATATTGACTATTTTCATCTACTTATGCATGCATCAGAAATTTTCAACTCGTTTCCGCCGCTAAAGCCGGAATTGCAGAGCTATCAAATTTCTTGCAAGAGAATAAAATATGTCAATATTTTCGATATTTTTCTTTAAATAAGACTTGGTATACTCGCGATGCATTATTCATTTTTATTTCAATAATATGGGAAATAAAGTGTCAATATTGTTTCAATTTTGTGTGCAGTCTGATCATTTTATTCGTTTTATTAATCTTATTTATTAATGATCATCTATATTCTGTCAATTATATAAAAAAGAGATAGAGCTTTTTTTGTAATTTTAAAGCCTAATAATAAAATTGTGACGTAAATACTGAATGGTGTTCCTAAATTCAACTGTTTACTTGAAATTTCATGTTTTTGGATAGAAACTCGTGCTTTTTGGTAGAAAATTAATTTCTTGCCTTTGAAATTGTTATTGGTGAAAAATGTAACCATTTTTTAAAATTATATTTTTGATTGTAAATTTATCTTTCGTGGAATATTCCACTCCTTGGTTGAAAATACATGTACTATTTTGTAAAGAAACTTGTCTTTTTTGTAGAACATTAATCTTCTTAGTTTAAAATTCTTATTTTATTTTGGTTGAAAATTATTTTCTGTGACAGAAAATTTAACTATTCCATTCTTGATTGTAAACCATTCTTTTATAGTCGAAAATTAACTATTCCGGTGACAATTAATATATTTTGATGAAAATTGGTATCTTTTGGAAGAAAATTAATCTTTTTTGTAGAAAATTCATTTTTGTTTTTGGAAATTCTACTAATTGGTTAAAACTCGAATTTTTTGTTACACATTCATTTTTTTGTTTAAGATGTATAATTATAGTTAAAAATTTATTCCCACGTTAAGACTTTAAACTATTCGTTTAAAAATGTATTGGATTCTTGTTTACAAATTTATTTTAATTATTTACAGTTTAAGTATTAAATTTTTTGTTAAAAACGTATCTTTTTTATTGGAAATATCAACTATTTGGGTCAAAATTAATTTCTTTGCTTGAAAATATAACTACTTCGTTGAAAATTTATCCTTTTTAGTTGAACATCCAACCATTTGGATGAAAATGCATGTCTAATGGTCTGGATAAAAATTAATCTACTTCGTAAAACAATTCAAGAATTTGGTATAAAAGTTATTTTTTTACTATCCCTTTACCTATCCCTTCGATTGAAAATTAAACTATTTTGTTGAAAAATTGTTGTTGCATGGTTCAATTTTTCTTACTGAAAATTTAATTATTCCATTTGAAAATTCATCATTTTGGTTGAAAACTTATTCCTGGGCTTGAAAATTAACCTTTTTAGTTAGAAATTGAAATATTTTGGTAAGATATTTAATTATTTATTTGAAAA
>JAWWLR010000128.1:6367484-6377490 GCA_035041075.1 Acraspis erinacei
CCTTCTTGTCCTTTATCCTGTTTTTGTTACGCATTACCCCTAATTTTTCTTCCCATCTCTCCAATTCCACAACCGCCACTTAATTCTCCTGCCTCCCCTCTATTCTAACTTTCCCTATCTCCTCTTTAATCCACCCTATGCTCTGTAGCAGCGCCTTCACCCCCTCCCTTTCTTCTCAGCTCTTTAACTTTAATCCTCTGATTACAATATTATTTCTCCTATCTGCGTTTTCTCTTCTCTCCATTCTTAACTCCATTGTCCTTATCCTTTCCCTATCCGCTCTATCCTCCTTTTCATTCCTATGCTCTCCCACTTTCTCTTCTATCATGTTCTCGACCCTCTCACAAATACCTTTCTTCTGACCCTCCCCCCTGCCACTTAATTCCATTTCCGACCTACCCTCCACCTCCTCAAGCCTTTGTTCCGCCGTTTCATTCCACTCCCTAATCTCTCCTTCCATCTGCTTCATTTTTTCCTTTTTTGTGATGTGTAGGTTCGATACCTCCGTACCGTTAGAAATGTTATTTGTAATGTAATTTTAAAAAATGTCATATATGTATTCACTCTAAATAGGACTATTAATATGTGAAGTCAAAATACTGGCAATCAATTAATATTTGTTTTTTAAATACCTTTTTTGTCTTATCGTTAGAGTATAGCAGTATGGCACTAGTTAGCACTGACGCAGTACTGCGATTATTGTGAATTTCCTATTGGGGCAGTACTCTTCCAGTAGCGATATCCAGTGCTGACCCAATACTAACAGCCCAGTGCAAAATAGCGTTATCATCCCAGAGATATGACAGTAGAGGTGCCAGCACTGGCAAACACAATCAAGAGGGCTTCATGATGGCAATCATAAGGAATCTATGAGGGAAGCCCATGTTGGGCCCCTATGGATTAGCATGTCATTTCCATGAGGAAACCACCTGGATTGCCCTCATCGGTTCCACAAGTCTTGAGAGCAATCCATGCAGGTCCCGATGGGAGCCCCCTCAATTTTTTCGAACGGGAAGCTATGTAAATCAGTGCAACAAAAAACATCACTAAATCATTAAAGCATTATCTATATATTTTTAAATAATATTCTGATATAACACTCAATTAACGTAATCAAAATTATTAAACGTATATTTTTATTGAAAAGCTTGAATAATTCAGAAAAATAACAGCTCACTACAGACCTACCAACCAATTTATGATTTGAAATAATAGAAAATAATGAACGTATTTTAAGAGAAGATGTCAAGTAAATGAAAATTTTGGTTTTAAAATTATATTTGTTCTATGACTGTTCAAGAAAATATTTGTTAAAAAGCATTAATATTTTTTTTTATATTACCTTCTTTGCACATTTATTATGGGCACTTATGTTTTATATTTATTAACTTAGGACTTCATCTATATAAACTAATTTTATAATTTAAAACAAAAATCCAAAAAGTTTAATTTTTAACACATAAATAATGTTTATTAGTCAACAAAAATTTAAGTAAACATATTAATCGAATAATGAATCAACGATGTGTTAATGTTTTAAATTATATAATTTAAAAAATGTTATTATATAAAAATAAAACAAAAATTAAAATATAAATTTTGTATAAAATTTAAACAAATATATTAAAAATTGATAAGAAAATAAAGTAAACCTTTTTTTATATATAAAACAATTTCGTTTATTATATTTCAAATTTTAGAATAATTTTTGTTTAAATTTTTTTTTGTAAAAATTGTACTATTCTTTTTTAAACTCTTTGTAATTTCATAAAAGATGATTCTTTTTTAACTAAAAAGAAAATTATTTGCTTATGCGTTATGGTTTATTTTTAACGACAATTTTTATTCTACAATTAATATTGTTATTTTGAAAATTATAATTTTTTAATAAAAATTAATATACATAGCTTGTTTTAATCATAAACTTTTTAATGGATTTTTTAAACTCTACACTCTACCGTATATTTTTATTATTTCTAGATTGAAAAATCTTTGTTTATTGAAATTTTTAATCTATTTATGAAAATAAAATTTATTCTTTGTTACTTTTTTATTAAAATTGACGTTAATAAAATAGAAACGAATTTGCATGCATGAAGTTTCTCAAAATTTAATTTTAAACTATTTTCTTTTTTTTAATAAAAGATAATTATTTCCAAATTTTACCACATTGAATTTTTACATTTCTTATATATTAAAGAGAGAATAATTTTATGCTTTCTTAAATTGTTAAGAAGTTCTAAAGTTCTATATATTTTAAGAACTAAATCTTGTAATTTGAGTTTATCAAAATGTTTTACATTAACGTATTAATGAGGTTTTATTTATACAATGTGATTTCAAAAATATGGAAGGATAATTTTTATAAATGGTATTATTTAAAAATTTTTTAATGTTTATGATGTTGTTTAATAATTGTTCAACTTTATACGAATTTTATCTCCCTAAATGTCTTAAATGTCCTAAATATCAAGTTAAAAATTGTTTACATGTTTCATTCCACACTTCATTCCTCGTCATTTATTTTTATCTTATTGCAATTATTATAATGTGACAAATAATCAATTTTAATATCATGACAATTTTACATTTCAGAATGATAAACATTCTAAACTATATTATGCATATTTTATCATTAGCATTAGATTGTTTTAAATAACAATAATAGTTTAATTTTTTTAACAGTTATATCTTAAAATATTATTTTTTGTTCAATTTATAAATTAAGTAACTATTTTCAAAAATTCAATTTTATTAGAATTGTTTCATATAGTTTATTTATATTATTCAAATTAAATTATTTGTATTATTTATATTAATTAATTTAATTTAATTTAATGAATAATACTTCTTTCTATTATTTATTAAAATTTAAATGTATATTTAAAATTACTTAAATAATATAAAAATACGTTATTTGTTTGATTACATTACTGCACATAATATTTAGTCCAATACAAATAATTAAACTAAAAATTGAAGATTTATGAGAAAAAATTGGCATATTATAAATAATAATAATTCATTACAAAGTAACGGCTGTTATTGAAAGTCAAAGTAAAAAGACACAAGTAGAAATAATTATCGGTGATCGATAAAAGTAGAAACCTACTTTCTTAGTTCGATTAATTGTATACATTTAAAAAAGAGGTCGCCCTAAATCTCGACAATAAAGAAAAACTACACTATGAGTCTCGACAAGAAGAATTGCCACATGAAACGGTTCTCGACTAATGGAGGTTACGAGTTTTTTTGTATATAGGATTGGAAATTCTTAACTTGATCGATATTTTGGATTTTCTGCCTCCGCGGTTGTAAAGGGTTATCTACTGTCTGTAAATTACCATTCGCTGATGATATAACAAATTCATTTTAAATAATTACTTGTACCATTAACACCTTGCTAAAAATTAGCGTTATTTTCTTGAATTAAAGTTCTTATTCTGATCTCTCTAATAGCTTAATGGAAAATCACCTGGCCGGAAATCAGAAGTTCTGTGGTTCGATTCCCAGTGGAGCGAAAAGAGAAGGATTTTTTTTCAAGAAAAAAAAATAATTTTAAATAATGTATATTCTAGCTATAATTAAAAAAATTAAATCATATTCATGAAAGCTGAATGCATAAGGGACGGTTTGTACTCCGAGACAATTTCTGTTAAAGTTTGGCGACGCTGCGTTGGTTTCAACATTAAACTGTTGTCTCAGGGGAAACGTGTATTAAATTAGCAGAATTCTAGTCGTCAGACGACGCAGTTTCTAACAGAAGAAAGTTTCCGCTTACATAAAGTCACAGTTCGAAACTTCCCTAATTAATACGACGTTAGAAGCCATTTAATAAAATGGTTACCCGAGTGTCAATATCGCCACAAGAAAAGCACGGAGCTTACTTTGAAGAAAGTTTTCATCCTTTTTCAAAACTCCCTTGTGGAACGAGAATATTTATATCTTTTTGGAATTACTTAAATAAAAGTTTCGAAATAGATAAACACAAATTAAAGCCAACCGGAATCCAATCAGATTTTCTACAAAAATAAGGTGTCATCCATAAAATACTCAACGGAATTTTTGCCGACTCTTTAACTCTCCTTCCCCGTATGCAATAATTAGTAATTTTTTAAAATATTTTTAGCAATGCAAATCTTTGAAATTTAAGAATTTTAAAACATTTTTTAAATTTGTAAGATTTACAATTGAAAAGTCTCAGAGAATAGAATTATTAAAAGAAAAATGTGAAATTTAATTATTTTGTTTTTAATTTAAAAAATCGTTT
Source organism: Acraspis erinacei (assembly GCA_035041075.1). Classification (NCBI taxonomy): domain Eukaryota; kingdom Metazoa; phylum Arthropoda; class Insecta; order Hymenoptera; family Cynipidae; genus Acraspis; species Acraspis erinacei. The sequence continues at coordinate 6,371,755 of JAWWLR010000128.1, forward strand.
CATTAAAACAATTTTTTTTAATGATTCAAATATAACTCTAAAATAGATAATATTATCTTTAATTATGATGATACCCCAAATTAAATTATTTAGTTATTTCTTTGCTTCCAAATCCTGATATGATAAAATCTTATATTTAAATAGAAGTAATGTGTATACAATTTACTGAAAGCCGTTTAGAATTAAAATTAAAATTTTCATAAAGTCAATGTAGCTATTTCAATATTTATTTTATGATTGTTAATTTTATTTTATGATTATTAGTTATATTTTACAATACTTTAAATTTAGGCACATATTTACGTTTATTAATTACTTAATATAAATAAGAAGTATATTATGAGCGCGCTGTTTGTGCTATTTTTTGTATTACTAGTGCACATCTTCAATTATTTATTTCATTGCATTTTTTTTTAAGTGTAAGGGTATTTTAGTAAATAGTAATATTTACTATTATGACGCGCAGATTTGTTTATTCATTTTTCTAAAATTTTCGATTTGTTAAACGTGAATAATAAACGATAATTGAAATTTGATATAACGAGATTATAAAATTTTCTTAAGTCTTTTATTAAATGACTTATCTTGATATTTTCAACAACAATTTAGAATATTACAGTTCTTTACTGAAATTGCATATATTTACACTTTCTGTTGAATCTATGTCTTTCAGTACAGAAAATTACATGTTTAAATTTAAGGTTATATTTAGTAAATTGTACAAAGCCACATCAAAAATTCTGAATAAATTTTTGAGTAGTTGTAATTTCAAACATCGTAAGAATACTTGGTTTTTATAAACATTTGTCTCTAAAAGGAAAAAAATCAAAGTTCTAATCTAATTGTGGGGTGGGGGGTTCACAGATGATGAATGTTTCTGGAGAAATATTAATATTTTTTTTTAAATGTAGGTTTTTAGTTGAAAATACATCTTTTTATTTGATAATTCTTTAATTCTATTAAAAATTCGCATGGTTTGGTTAAAATTAATCTTTTAGTTTAAAATTTAACCTTTTTTAGTTGAAAATGCAACTTTTTTGGTAGTGAATTAATCTTTTCGTTTAAAAATTGTTCTTTTTTAGTTGAAAATTCAACTTTTTGGTTGAGAATTCAAACTTATGGTTGAGAGTTCTTGATTTCTGTTAAATAATGTTTTGATTTTTTCTTGGTAGAAAATTAATATTTTTGTGTAAAAATGCATCTTTTTGGTAAAAATCAAACAAATAGATTTTAAAATTGAACTACTTTCTGAAAAATAAAAAAATAAAATGTTCTTTCTTTCCAAAAAATTCAACTTTTCTGTTGAGAATTCTTGACTTTTATAAAAAATTCGTCTTTTTTGGTAGTAAATTCAACTTTTTGGTTGAGAATTCCTAAATGTTATTAGAAATTCATTTTTTTTTGCTTGAAGATTAAAGGTTTCAGGTGCAAATTCACCTTTTTAGCTTTTTTATTGAAAAATTCCTGTGGTAGTGAAAAAATTACCTAATAATTAATAAAAATAATTGTTAGTCGAAAATTGTTATTTTTAATCGAGAATTCCTTTTTTTAATTGAACGATTTTGTTTGAAATTCCCTTTTTTAGTTGGTCAAAATTAATATATTATAGTTTAGCATAAATTCAACTTTTGGTTGAGAGTTCCTGCATTTTGTTGGAAATTCGTCTTTGTTGGTATGAAATTAAGTTTTGTTATCAGAATCTTTTTTAGTTGAAAATTCAACTTTTTGGTTTAAAATTTTTTAATTTTATTGAAACTTTTTCTTTTTTGGTAGTAAATTAATCCTTTAGTTTAAAAATTTATCATTTTGGTATAAATGCAACAATTAGGTTTTAAAGTTGAACTACTTTCTTAAACATTCAAAAAATTTTCTTTCTTTCCTAACAATTCAACTTTTTGGTTGAGAATTCTTGAATTTTAATAAAAATTCTCCTTTTTTTAGTTTAAAATTCAACTCTTTAGTTCAGAATTCTTCAGTTTGGTTAAAAGCTGGTATTTTTTGTAATAAATTAATGTTTATGTTAAAAAATCATATTTTTTTAGTTGGTAATTAAACTTTTCCGTTAAAAATGTAACAAATAGGTTTCAAAGTTGAACTACTTTCTTAAAAATTAAAAAAAAAATGTTTTCTTTCTTTCTTAAAAATTCCAATTTTTGATCAAGGATTCTTGAATTTTATTAACAATCTGTCTTTTTTGGTAGGAAACTAATTTTTTTTGTTTAAAAATTCATAATTTTTAGTTTAAAATTCAACTTTTTGGTTAAGAATTCTTGAATTTTCTTTTAATAATCCTTTTTTCGGTAGAAAGTTATTTTTTTTTGTTTAAAACTTTATCTTTTTGATTAAAAATTTAACAACTATGTTTGAAAGTTGAACTACTTTCTTAAAAATGCATTATTGGTTGAGAATTAAAATTTTTATTTAAAAATTCATCTCTTTGGTTGGAAATTGAATGTGGTTGTTGAAAATTAATTTTTTCTTTTGTTAAAAAATTACTTTGGGAATTAAATATTTACATATTCCATTTTTGGTGACAAATCTTTTTTTTAATAAAAATTCAGCTTTTTTAAAATTAATCTAATTTGTTCAAATTTCGTTTTTTGTTGTTAAAAATTTGTTTTTTTTTTTGTTAAAAAATTAGTTTGAAGATTCAAAATTTACATCTTACATTTTTGGTCGAATTTTTTTTTTATACAAATTCTGCTTGTTGTTCAAATTAAACTAATTTGTTAAGAATTCGTTTTTCTTTTTTGTTGAAAATTTTTTTGTTTGTTAAAAAATTAGATTGAAAATTCAAAATTTACAAATCAATGGTTGTCAATGTGGGGGAGAGAGGAGGTCAAAAATTTTCCAAAATTGGTAAGGTAGTTTATGGATGATGCCTTATATACACAGATAAATTGATTGTCAGCCTGACTATCCAGAGTATCAGACTTACTATATTTGAGTTTTAACTATAGGGCAGCCCCCTCGATAGTTGGACGTACCATCCGCGGAGTGTTAAAATTTGATGCTTAGGTTTACGATTCCAGAATGTCTAGCTTACGATTCTTGAAGGTCAAAATTTGAAAACTAGATTTACTATCTTAGTGTGTCAAGCTTACGATACTGGGAGTTTGTGCTAGATGATCTTAGAGTGTCAACTTGAAAATCGAAGAATATTTAGGTAGAATATAGAAAACGGTTAAATCTATATTATGTCGATATACTCAAAATAATTATCTCTGTTAGTCGAAACAACCATCGCAGATAATCAAAACTACTATATTTTAATTATTTTTTAAAAAATTAATTATTTTTGTATGTATTGTATGGTTTATTTTTATACACAATAAATATACTTGGTTAAAACTTATACATTTCTGTTAGAATAATTTTCAAAGAGGTATTCAACTACAGATCAGGCTATGGTGCTTTCGAGTGTGGTAGTCCACATTCTCTCCCTACTTCAGAGTGAGTCGGCGTCAAGGTTGGTCGAAAGATATGCTTTCAGGCCCTGAAATATTTTACATTCAAAATTATATAGATTACGGAAAGGTAGCACAATATGAAATGCAATTTCCACAAAATAGTTGAATTTTTAACAACAAAACTTTCTACATTAAGAAATGAATTTTCAACACAAAAAAACGAATTTTGAAAAAAAATTTCAACCAAAGAGTCACATTAACCACCAAATATATCTTTCCAGGAAAAGAAATGAATTTTCCCAATAATAGTTACAGATTTAACCAAATAATAACGTTTTCAACACAAAAAGACGTTTTTTTCGATAACAGTTGAACTTGTAGACAAGCAGTTACTTGTCAATCAAGAAAGATCAATTTTCAACCAAGAAAGATGCATTTTGTACCATAAAAATTGAATTTTTAATTCAAAAGGATGAATGTTGAATTTTCATTAAAAAAAAGTTCATATTCAACCAAGAAAGTTGACTCTTTTATAGTGAAAGGTGAATTTTACAGAAAAGAGTCAAGTTTTTCAGCTAGAAAGTCGAATGTTTTAGAAAACAGTTGACTTTTAAAGCAAAAAAGCTTAATTTTTAACAAGATAGTTAAATTCTCAACAAAAATTTTGAACTTTCAACACACGAGAATAATTTTCTATACAGAAAGATGACTTTTTAACGAAATATAAGAAATTTTCTATAAAATAATTACCTCGTTACCAAAAAAGTTAAATTTTTTACAGGCAAGATTAACTTTCTGTCCAAAAACACGACTTTTTAAAAAAATGCATGAATTTTCTATAAAATAATTAAATTTTCAACAAAAAAGTTTAATTTTCTTAAAAGAAGATTATCTTTTTGCCCAAAAAGACCACTTTTTAACAATAAAACATGAATTCCCTACCTAAAATTTGAATTTTTAACTTGTATAATATTCAGTATGAATTTTAACCAAAAATTTGATCGTCAACAATTTTCTGAAAAAAATGCGATAAAGAAAACTTTGAAAAAAATTTTGTTAAATTTTCTACCAACAAAAAAAAATAAATTTTCGACCAAGATGATTAATCTTCTATCAAAAAAGACAAATTTCAAACTTGTCCAATAAACACGATAAAGTTTTAACCATACGTAAAATATTTATATTATGAAATAAAAGAAATAATTTATAATAAAACATGAATAAATTTCCTACAAACTTCTAAAATTTTAAGCCAAAAAAATGAATTTTTTTAACAAGAGGATTAATGATCTTTCAAAAAGACCAATTTTGAACAAAATACATGAATTTTCAACAAAAAAATTATTCAATTTTAAAGCCAAAAAGACGAATTATCTACGAGAAAGTTCAATTTTCAGCCAAAGGAGTGAATTTTTCAACCAGAAAGGCGAATTTTCAACAAATTCAGATTTTATTTTCCAGAAAGAAAAGAAGTTTATGCAAATTATTGAACTTTGAAGGCATTAATTTTTTGTCAAACTGTTAATTTTGAACCGAAACTTGAATTATAATAATTAAATGTTTAGTACAAAAAGTTAATCAACATTTTTTACCTAGGAATAGATCGATGATTGGTTCGCTGCATTGCCAATTCTTCATAAGCTGTACGTAATTGTGTCCTTTCGATGCTATAACCTGAAAAAGCAAGTTAAAGGAAAATTAATAGTGTTATAGATTAATTTATTTTTTAAATAATTGAAGTGATTAATAAAATAATCACAGTAATAAAACTTTAAACACTGTATTATTCTACACCTAATCTCAAACTGTTAGTCCGAAAAGTTCTCGAGATTTCTACATTAGATCAAATAAATACTTACGATTCCCAATCACAGCGAATCACGGGAAATCACAGAAAGTCGCAGATATAATTTTAAGTAAGAAGCACACTTCGCAAAACGAAAACTTATAATAGAAATAACCGAAATAACCTCCTCTTTGGTCACGTTCTTTCCTCCGTTGTGAAGTTTGCGCATTATTTGACGATGTCAGTGTCGAGATGATTATTCTTGATAGTGAATTTGGCCGATATCGAATGGTACAAGTGACTGAAAACAAAATATTTAATTTAACCATTCCAGAGTTTCGATTCGGTCATCCATGATAGTAAGTTTGACACATTCTTGATGTCAAAAGGCGTGAAGACAGGTCATTTACCTTGACCATACCAGAGTGTCGATTTGATAATCCCTGGCACTAAGACTGATTCTCTGCAGATTCTCAAGTTGAACATAAAATGAGAATGTCTTTGACTATAGAGAACAAATTACGGACTGCATATTATACA
>JAWWLR010000128.1:6379238-6391805 GCA_035041075.1 Acraspis erinacei
TCCCGCCAATACCAACCTGACTTTGCAAGCGGTTGGTTTGTGAATTTGGCTTTATGCTGTTCTTTTCAAAAGCGCTCTAAACGAACCCATTTGGATCTCAGCAGGCATCTATTGGAGCTCAAGTTCCTAAGGATACCAACTTTCATTTGAGCTGCAACATGAGTGAAACCCCAGTTTTTTCTGTGAATAAGTGAATTTGATATTTTTCTAATTTGAGTATTGATATACAAATATTTCCTCATTTATATCGATATTCACGGTTGCGCTGCACCAACTCTAACTTGAGACAACTTCAGAGTTCACCAAAAGTCAGTTACCGTGGAACAAATATTTTCGGTGAGCCTGCACGGAGAAAAATGGATAGTCAAACTTTGGGTGTCAACATTTAGATTGTCAGTTTGATATTCTAGATACTACTCTGGAACCGCATTTTTATTCACTCTCACCTATAGCCTCTAGAGCCTATATGCTTCTTTTTTTAAACCCGTTTATTAATCAACATAGTTTACATGTACATTTGTATTATATTTATATTTATAAGATGTTCTGGGTTCGTTATATACCTTATTTATAAGAATGTTTATAATTTGATGTGGTTTAAATTTATATTGTAATGTATTGATTGTCAATTGTGTTTTGAGTAAAAGATTGGTAGAAAAAATACCATTTAATTTTTTCTTCGTATGCTTATAAAATAAATCTATTAGCTTAAATCTAGAGTTGTATACAGTTTATATACGCAATGTTATGTGTAATGCAGAAAATTTTTATATATAAGTGTTTATATATATATGTGTGTGTGTGTTACGGGCAAAGTATATAATCCTTATTTTGAATATAATGATGCAAATAAAGAAAATCATGAGAAATTGAACAGTTATCTAATTCAACACACGCACGGAGAAAAATAGATAGTCAAACTTTGACTGTCAACATTTAAATAGTCAGTTTGACCCTCCAGAAAGTATCATGTACAATCCATAATTTTTTCCCCATAGTCAAAGAGATTCTCATTTCATGTTAAACTTATGAGTTCGCAGAGAATCAGCCTTAGTGCCTGGGATTATCAAATAGACACTCTAGCATGATAAAGTTAAATACTCTGTTTTGACTTCTTTTGACCGTACGAGTGTGTCAAAGTTACAATCCGGGATGATATAAGCAAAACTCTGGGTTGGTTAAGTTAAATATCTTGCTTTTAGTCACTGGGACCATTCAAGAGGGCTAAATTCACTATCAAGAATAGTCAAATTGACACTGAAATGGTCAAATAATTCGCGCGCCGGTTGAAAGTGTCTGAATCCCTCCAAATTTCACAACGAAGTAACAGAGACGACCGATGAGGTTATTTTGATTATATCTATAATAAGTTTGTGTTTTTCGAAGTGTGTTAGATACTTTTTCCCTGTTTTTAAGAAACTTCCCTGTTTTCTCTTTTTTCGCTTAAAACGAACTCAATTTGTAGAACCCATTAAGAAAATCTAACTACTTTTGTTTAAATTTTTATTAATTTTAATTGAAAAGTCTATTATATTTGTATTTCAGTATTCATCTCTTTTGGTTGAATATTTCATTAGGTTGTGGAAATTTCAACTATTTTGTTAAAAAATTGTGTTTTTGGTCGAAAATTGAGTAATTTTGTTAAACACTCGTCTTTTTTAATAAAAATTTCGTCCTTGTGTATTAAAAATTTATCTTTGCTAGAAAAAGCATCTGTTTTTATTAACAATTATTTCTCTTTAATTAAAAACCATACGATTTACTTAAATTCGGTTGATCATTCCTCTCACTGATCGAAAATGTAACTATTTGCTGGTTGAAAATTCGTCTTTTTACTGAAAATTAATTTTTAAAGTAAAAATTATATTAATCCATTTTTGGTTAAAGAGCGATATTTTCTTGTTCAATATTCAAATATGTGATTGAAAATTATAGTATTATTATTTTAAAAAATTGTCTCTTTTTATGGAAAATTAATCATTTTTGTCGAACATTTTTATCTTTTTGGTTAAAAATGTAACTATTTGGTTAAAAACACATTTTCTTGTTGATAATTCATATTCTGGGGATTAAAATACAACCGTTTTGTTGAAAGTTCATCCTGGTTGGCAACTAATCGATTTTCGGTTACCAATTTTTTTTTACATTCTTATCATTTATGGTTGAAAAAGTATTAAAATTGTCGGAAATTTGACAGTTTTTACGACAGCGTCTTTCTTTCTGTCTATCCGTCCGTCCGACCGTAAAAACGATAACTCTCGAAAAAATTAACGAATAAAATCGATATTTGGCACACTTTTTGTAGGTCCTAAAAGAAAGGACGAGTTCGTTAACTATCCATTTTGGATGAAATTTCAAAAACTTTGGAAGAACTGAACAATTGGGGAAGAGATTGATAATATTTTTAAACGTGAAAAGACTTCCGAAAATTAATAAAATATTTTTAAATTTCTTCCAACTTTCTAAAAAGTCCTAAATATCTTGTAAACTGATTCAAATTTTTCCTATTATTCTCTAAAATCCTGTAAAACCAAAAATGTTCTTTAAAATTGTCTAGATTTGTAGAAAATTCTAAAATCTTTAAAAATCTTTTCGAATTTTCTCAAGAATCGTAGGAAAGTTTTATTGATCTAACCTTAAAAACAAACTCATTTGACTTATTTCCTTGTCCTCAGATCTCAGAATCTAATTTTAGCTTGAATTTAAGTGTTTAATAACTTTTAACAAATAAACAGTCATTTCAAATGTTACGTTTTGTATTAAAAATTATTTTTCACTCTAATTGAAAATCTAGTAATAAATTTAAAAAAAGTCTAAAGCAAACGGAAAAGGACTAACGGGTCTAAAGGGCGTAGTACAGGCTGCTACTAATTGCGGAGAGAGTTTGTATTAATTTGGACGTTAGCATTCCACGTCTTCGTTTCCTAAATGTGTATACTCCCCATCACAACGAGAAGCCTAATGTCAGGGGTAACAGGTGGATTTAACTATGCCCTGTTCACGCACCTCCCACCCATTATGCATCACCACTTTCAAATTAATTCCAGCCTCCACCCTTATTCTTCTTCTCAAGATTTTCCTACATATCAATAGGATCCACAGTAGGGTGGCCCAAAAAAAAAGTTCTTAGTTGTTTTCGGCTTGGATTCATTTTTACTGAGAAGGTACTTTAAAATCTCGGTTTTTTAACCTGTCCATTTACCGCAATTCATACAGAAATTTCTGGCGCAACACGCCCTTGCATAGCAGCCCCCATATAGTTCTAGCCTTGCTTTTTCTGATTTTCTTCCTCGTTGAACGCAATGCAGGATAATTTTCGGACCGATCTTGCATAGTTTTAAGAAGTGAATTTTAAATTAAAATTTGGTTATTTATCCGAACTTTCCAAATAAACCAAACGTTTTTTAAATAATTTTCCAATCGTTTAGGGTATTTTTCCAGCAAAAGCCCGAAGCTCACGGGTTCATGTTGGCCGACAAAAAATAGGAAATTTCTTTTTCCAGAATCACATTTTTTGGAATTTATTCAATTAAATGAAAATTGAAAAAATTGATCTTTTCTAAAAAAATATTGTTATCATGTCAAGATTATAAATCTTCAAAGATTCGCATTTGAAAATAAAAGCAGATCGATCAAATGCACGAAGACCCGTACAGTGTAGCAACCCGCCGTACAGGAAAGTTAGAAGAAAATACCTTCCATAAGGGCTTCCTATGTATAGCTGCCTTAAATCAATTTTATTTTACTTCTAAAAATATTATTCTACCGTGTTTTAAAATATGAACGTACCTTTTTTTATTCTGTTTAAAAATTATCAATAAGGTATTTGTCTTAAAAATGACGTCTCTGGAAAAAAGTTTTCTATGGTTTTAGGAATTTAGATGATTTTATTATTTATTTATCATGAAAGAAAATACATTCTCTTTATGAACAAAGATAGATAAGAAAAAAAATTATTTTCTCAAGATTTTTTATAATTAATTTTCCACTTACCGTCGCTTCATACGAATTTTTTCTAATGTTGAATTATAATGAATAAAAAACTTTTTTTTCGAAATATCTTTTTAATGATTTAAGCCACAGAATAATTTATTTTCAAAGAAAAAATTCAATTACAAAAAACATAGTTAAAAACATTTTTTTTTTGTAAATATTGAAATAAGTTTCTTTATTTTAGTTGCTGATAATACAATTTAGCGGTAATTTATGGAAAGGTACCATACATAGTTGATCAAATTACCGCAAATTAGCAAAAGAGTCCGTAAATTTACAGAAATTTTTAATTTGAATTTTGGGAAATTTATCTTAAGTTACCATAAATAACCTGTAATAATATAATTACCTGTAGTTTATGGTGGATTACAATATTTTACTGTAAAATCACTAGAAATGATCGAAAATTTCCATAAATTACCGAAAATTTATAGATATTTTTAAATCTAATTTTGGACAATTTATGGTAATTTAACATAAATTAACAGCAATTTCATACAATTCCGAAAATTTATAAAAATATTTAAAATTTTATTATGGGTAATTTGTGGTGATTTACCATATTTCTGTAAAATGACCAGAAGTGACCAAACATTTCTATACATTTCCGGAAATTTTTTAACATTTTTAAATTTAATTTTAGGCAATTCATGGTGAGTTACCATAAACTACCCTTAAAATTAGCATAAACCATTCTTTCTTGATTCGAAATCTAATATTAGCTGAAATAATGATTGTGTTGAAATGTCTGAAATCATCCATTTGCTATAAAAAATATCGTATGCGCCTAGGGGGAGAGATACTTTTTCCCTAGGTGCATAATATTGTTTGCATAAGTCGAGGAACGAAATAACTAAAAAAATTTTGTAATTATTGTATTTTTAAAAAATAGTAAAAATTCCAGGGAAATATGATAAAGATAGAAAATAACAGAAATTAGATGATGGTCTGATTATTAAATTAAAAACATGCGTAGAAACTACCCTAAATTTCATTAAAAATTTCTTTTAACATTGAAACAGTTAAATTAATTCTATCGAAAAACTGTGTTTTAATTTCATCCAGGAACTGAATTTCATTTATCGTATTAACCACGATTGAAAATAATTTCTATAGAAATCTCATACATTTTATATGAGCATGCATTTTATTTAAGTTCAAATTTGTACACATAATTCAAACACCTGTTTTAAAAAAGATGCAGTGTTGTCAATTATTATCATAAAAATTATAATATAAAATCTATTTCCTATACCACAGGACTATAAACAAATAAAAAACTTCTTAAATTATCGCGGTTTCTTCCTTAGTTTCCGATAAGCATAATCGACAATACAATTCTAAATTTTCACAATTGTGTCTCTTCGCGATTTGCAATAAATAAGGAGCCTTTTCTTTTGTCATATTAGCGATCAGAAATCTCTCACACTTAATTTTTAAATCGACAAGTAAATACTTATCAGCAGCGACCAATAATTCGGCTGCAATTTCGCTCATATTTTCAATCTCAGCATTATAAACGTATCTAAGCAAAGCTTTAAAAACCTCGGGTCTAATATCCGATATTCTGGCCTTGCTATTTTTATGCTCGGAAAACTCGTGACTGAACATGGCCAAAAATGCTGGACTTCGAATAGCTAAGATAATTTTATGAGCTCGAAACTCCTGATCGCCAATTAAAAAAGTCACATCACAAATTGCTTGATCTTCGAGAAATCTTTCTAGATTGCTAAAAGCTGGAGAGATATGTGAATCGGTTGTGTATTCAGTGACAAGATCCTCGATTATTTCGATTTTAAAAAGAATTCTTAAAGTGTTATTTGGCAAATATTTTTGCTTCTCTCGAAGAAGTATTTTCACCGGTAAGCTGACTCGATACAAAGGACGAATAAACATTTTCGACTGCCAGACGGCTTTACCATCTTTATCAAGAATTGAGCAAACATTAGTCACGTCCTTCGGAAATTCAGGAATGCTGGTTATTTGCAAGAAACAATAATCATACTGGAAAGAAATCTTGAACGATTTTTCCTTGTTATTACTTTGCAGGAGAAAAGCCGAAGACTCTAAAACTGGAAAACGTTTTTTATTTCGATCAGAACTCAATGAATGGAAATCTGTTATAACCCATTTTAGCTTGGCAGCAATTCTTTTTAGTCGCGTTTCACTGCATATCTGGATCTCGCTTTGCTTTAGCTTTTCGGTTTCTGTCATAATATTCCTTTAACTTTCCTGATTAAGAAAAGGTTATTGAGCATAAAAAGGTGCGATACAATTAAGAGGAAAGTCAATTTTTTATTTATTCAGAATTTAATTTTAAATTAAAGTTGAACTACTTACGTCTGAATGGGATTAAAACGGATTTTGAATGAGGTGGTACAAATTCTTCTTAAGGGAATTGAGTATTAATTTAATATAATTATTTCGTGCTTGTATATCATTTCCTTTATGGTATCCAGTTTTGACAGTGTTTTTTCAATTGTTTCTATTAAAAAAAAAAAAAACAGTTTTGTTACTGATATACTTCAGGATTGAGCATTCTAACATTACGCCATACTCGGATGGTAACGTCGAAATATATAAGTCCTTACCACTTGGTGGTATACAAAGCATTGCTTACCTAGGAGTTTTTACTGAAATTAATTTGTGTAGACGAAAGTAATTGAAAAATCGTGATATGGATTTTCTTTTCAGATAGAAAAACCATTTCTTCATATTATTGTTAGCAATTGGGGAAGTGTGCGGTTTGGACAATTCATCAAGAAAAAATAAAATTTGCCGTGATTGAGGTTAGGTTGCATTGTTCTGATAGTTGGCGGGCAACCTTTTTGAATTTTGGCAGTGCGTTACAACTTGTTTTTCAAACATGTCAAGCGATTATTTTTGCAATTTGAAAGATACAAGAAGAAAATAAAAATGATCAAAGCCTGCGATCCTTCTTATAAATCCTGCAAGACTTCTCGAAAATCCTCGAACTTCGCCGAATTTTTTTTAAATTCCTTCAAATTCTTTACAATCATTTAAAATCTCCCGAAGTATCTCGAAATTGACTAACAATAATTCTAATCACTTAAAATCTTTAAAATTTTCTTAAATTCCTTTAAATCTCTTTAAAATCCTTAAAATCTTTGCATTTTTCACAAATGCATTGAAATCCTTTTAAATAATTTTTGAATTAATTGCTTGACTTTCTTTGAACTCATTAAAACTTATTTAAATATTTTAAAATCCTATAAAAATAAACTTTAAAATCCCGTCAAGTCCCTGGTTATTCCTTAAAATCACTTGAACTCGTAGAAATCCTGTAAAATTTCTTGAAAATCCTTAAACTCCTCCTCGTTTTTTTAAAATTCCCTTTAACTTCTTTACCATCATTTAAAATCTTTCGAAGCTTCTCGAAATTGACTGAAATTAATTCAAATCTTTTAAAATACTTTCAATTTTCTTAAATTCCTTTAAATCTCTTGAAAATCCTTAAAATCTCTTAATTTTTTACAAAATCATTAAAATCTTTTTTAATAACTTTTGAAAAACCCACTTGACATTCTTTAATTTAAAGTCACTAAAACTGTCGTCAAATCCTATAAAATCTCTTGTAAGTCCGAAAAACTCTTGAATTATTTTTAAATCCCTTAAAAAGAAACTTTAAGATCCCGCCAAGTCCTTAGTAATTCCTTAAATCACTTGAGTTCTTAAAAATCCTTAAAATCCTCCAAATTTTGTTAAACTCCTTACACCTTCTTTGAAATCATTTTTAATATTTCAAAATTGAACCAACTTAATTAAAATCTCTTAAAATCCTTTAAATTTTCTTAGACTCCTTAAAATTTGTTGGAAATCCATAAAATCGTCGAATTTTTTTAAATCCCTTGAAACCTTCTAAAATTTATTAAAATCTTTTCAAATATCTTTTCAAGAACTCGCTTTAGATACTTTAAAATCACTAAAACTGCCATAAAATCTCTTGTAAATCCTTAAACCTTTTTGAATGTTTTTTAAATCTTTTCAAGGAAACTTTCAAATCCCGTCAAGCCCCTCTAGTAATTCCTTAAAATCACTTGCATTTTTAGAAATCCAGTAATCCAATCTTGTTTTGAAATATCTTCAATTTTTTTAGAATTATTAAAATCTTTCGAAGTTTCTCGAAATTGACTAAAATTAATTAAATTCTGTTAAAATCATTCAAATTTTATTAGATTCCTTGAAATTTCTTGAAAATCTTGAAAATCTTTGAATTTTTTTAAATCACGTGAAATCTCTTAAAATCTACTAAAATCTTTTTCAATGACTTTTCAATAACCTTTCTTTAGATTCAATTGTCTAAAATTAATTAAAATCTCTTAAAATCCTATAAATTTTTTAAACTCCTTTAATTCTCTTGGAAATCCTTAAAACTTTAGAATTTTCTAAATACCTTTAAATCTCTTAAGATCTTTCTCAATCACTTTTTAATAACTCGCTTGACAATTTGAAGAGTTCAAAAAATTTGGAGGTCTTTAAGGATTGTAAACAAATCTTACAGGATTTCTAAGAATTCAAGTGATATTAAGGAATTACTAGGTTTCTTTTTAAGGGATTTTAAAACAGTTCAACATTCTAAGGATTTAATCTCGATTTTATAAGATTGTAAGACACTTTTATTGGTTTTATGTAATTTGAAGCGAGTTATTGAAAAGTTATTTAAAAAAATTTTAATAAATTTTAACAGATTTCAAGGAGATTAAGAAAATTCAAAGATTTTTAAGAGGTTTTGAGGGGTCTAAGGAAATATAAAGGATTTTAAGAGATTTTAAAGAAGTTGAAGGGATTTCGAAAGAATTCGGAGAAGATTAAGGATTTTCAAGAAATCTGACAGGGACTTCAAGGAATTTTAAAGTTTCCTTTAAATGTATTTTAAAGTAATTCAAAAAGGTTTAAGGATTTACAGGAGATTTTATAAGATTTTAAGACAGCCTTAATAAATTTAAAAAATGTCAAGCGAGTTATTGAGAGTTATTTAATAAGATTTTAATAAATTATAAGAGATTTCAAGGGAAATAAAAAATCAAAGATTTTAAGGATTTTCAAGAGATTTGAGGGGGTTCAGGAAAATTTAAGGGATTTGAAGAGATTTTAATTACTTTTAGTCATTTTTGAGAAGCTTCGAAAGATGTTAAGTGATTGTAAAGAGTTTAAAGCAAATGAAAATTTTTTTTTTTAATATTTAAGCGTGTTCAAGCAATCTCACAGGATTTCTAAGAAGGATCAGTCTTCGATCATTTTGATTTTTCTCCTTGTACCTTTCTCTTCGGACACCTTTCAAAGTGCAAAAATAATCAAAAATAATTTAAGAATTGGCTTCTCTATCTGAAAAGCAAAGCGATATCAAAATTTTGCACTTACTGTCATCTAAAAAAATTACTTTCAGTCAAATTCCTATGCAATTCAATGTTTTGAAGTCCACCAAGTGGTAACGCCTTATAGATTTCAACGTTACCGACCGAGTGTGACGTAATATTAGAATACTCAATATTACTTCACACTCGGTCGGTAACGTCAAAATCTCTAAGGCTATACCACTTGGTAGACTGCAAAGCATTGGTTAGATAGTAGTTTTACTAAAATTAATTAATTTAGATAAAATTTAGTAAAAGAAGCTCCTGTGATAGCTTTGCTTATAAAATAGAAAAGCCATTTTTTAAAATTATTGTTGGCAATTGTAAAAGTGTTCTAATAGGCAATCCATGACGAAAAATTATAATTTGCCATAATTTTTTAAGACTTTGAAGCAGTTGAAGTGATTTTAAAGAATATCAATCAAGTTAATGAAAATTTATTCAAAAAGATTTCAATGAAGTTGAAGTGATTTCAATAGATGTATTTTTTGTTAAATATTTTAAGGAATTCGAGAAAATTCAAAGGATTTTTATTATTTGTACTCAATCTCGAAAGAGTTTTAACAATTTTAAAGAAGTTTAAGAGATGTAAAAAAAAATTCGGAGGAATTTAAGGATTTTCAAGAGATTTTAAGGAGCCTAAGAAAGTTTAAAAGATTTAAAAAAATATAAGTTATTTTTAACAAAATAAAAAAAAGGTTTAGGGATTTACAAGAGATTTTATGTCAGTTTTAGTGATTTTAAAGAGTGTCTAGCGAGTTATTGAAAAGTAATTAAAAAAGATTTTCAAGAGATCTTAATGAATTTTAGTTAATTTTGAAATATTTTCAATGATTTTAAAATAGTTGAAGGCAGTTTAAAAAAGTTCGGAAGACCTTAAGTATTTTCAAGAAATCTTACAGGATTTCTAAGAATTTAACTAATTTAAAGGAATTACTAGGGACTTGGCGAGATTTTAAAGTTTCTTCTTAAAAAATTCAAAAATGATTCAAAGAGGTTTCAGGATTTAGAAGAGGTTTTATGACGGTTATCTAATAGAATATCAAGCGAGCTGTTGAAAAGTTATTTAAAAAGATAGTTTCCTGAATTTTTAAAGATTTCAAAGGATTTAAACAAATTTAAAGATTTTAGTTATTTACAAGAGATTTGAAGGGGTTTAAGAAAATTTAAAGGATTTTAAATAAATTTTAGTCAAATTTGAAAGATTTTAAATGATTTTAAAGAAGTTAATGGAAGTTCAAAAAAATTCGAAGGGGTTTAATGATTTTCAAGAAATCTAACTTAATTGATGGAATCTTAAAGTTTATTTTTAAAGGATTTAAAAATAATTGAATAAGATTTAAGGATTTTCAAGAGATTTTATTAGATTTTAAGACAGTTTCAGTAACTTTAAAGAATGTCAAGCCAGTAATTGATTAGTTATTAAAAAATTTTAAGGCATTTGTAAAAATTCAAATAAAATTTTAAGGATTTTAAAAAGATTTAAAGGAATTTAAAAAAACTTAAAGTATTTAAAGTCATTTGATATAATTTCAGCCAATTTCGACAAACTTTTAAAGACATTGAAGGGATTTCAACGAATATGCGGAGGAGTTTAAGGATTTTCAAAAATTCTTACAGGATTTCTAGGAACGATCAGAGTCTTCGATCATTTTTATTTTCTCCTTGTAACTTTCTTTTAAATAGCCTTTCAACGTGCAAAAATACTCAATTGACCTCTTTAAAAATTCACACTTTAACGAACTAAAAAAATTCGAAAATGGCCATTCGAAAATTGCCAAAAATAATTAAACAACTAGCTTTTCTACCAGAAAACAAAATTGATATAACGATTTTTCACTTACTTTCGTCTGAAAAATTAATTTGAGTCAAACTCCTAATAAAGCTCTGCAGTCCACCAAGTGGTAAGACCTTATAGATTTCGACGTTGCCGATCGAGTGTGACGTACTATTAGAATACTCAATAGTTTGAAGTTTCTATACATTTTTCCAAATCACCAAAGTTTTTCAAATTCTTTATTTGTTGTTAAGGTCATACAAATATAATTTTCTTGAAATTCAAATAGATTTTAGAAGATTTTAGATATTTCAAATCAAAATGTCTACAAAGAAGCTCATTTTTCACAAATTAGGTAAATTTTCATCTAGAAAACGTTTTTATTTTAAATAAACAAAAATTAAATTCATAAAAAGCGAATTTCCATCAAAATAATTGCATCGTCAACCAGAAAGGCGAATTTGTAATAAAAAACGATTCTTCAGTCGAAATGGAAAGAAAATACTGCGCAAATTATAATTTGAAGGGAAAAATATAATTTTTAATACAAGATTCAAATTTTGAATAAATCTTTTTTTTTATTATTCATATTATTCAGAAAATTGTCCAACATCTTCCGGAGATTCATTTGGACGATTTCGTAATTCCTTTGTTAAGTTTTAAAATGTTTAAAAATATTCTCTTTAAATTAATATTTCTTTGATAACTAATGACTGGTGACTAAAAATTTAAAAAGCTCGCATTTTCCGAGCCCACTCACCGTAAGAACTATAAGGAAATTTTGGTTGCAGATAATAGAATTTTGCGGTGATTTCTGTATAGTTACCAGATATAATTAATCAAATGGCCGTCAATTAATAAAAATGTTCGGAAATTTATAGAATTTTGGGTAATTTATTTGAAGTTGCCATACATTGCCTGGAATATTACCATAAATTACCAAAAAATGTCATAAATTTCTGCAAATATATAAAAATTTATGAAAGTGAATTTTGAGTAATTCATGGTAAGTTACATGGAAAAATGCATGGTCGTAAAAGAAGTTAGAGAAGTATGCCAGGACAGAAAAGTATGGCGGCAATTATTAGGGAACCTCACATGAAAACTTTGTGAGGATCTTCACTTGGGGTGATTTTTAGAGAGATTGATCAGCAACCTGGGTCGGAGCATTATTGCGGATTGAACGTGTTATTTAAATAAATAACATGAGAATTCTGGATAAATTTCAAAATCCCATAATCCCTGCCCCACCTTTACCGAGGTTCTGGTGGTTCGGAACCCACCTTAAGCTGTAGGTCCCTCCATCGCGCACTTGACTGCAAGCCAGTCCGTCAATGATGGGGTAAAAACGAGGCTTTGTCCCATATGTCGGGGGCACACTACTCTCATCAGATCACTTGATTGCATTATAAATGCGTCCGT
>JAWWLR010000128.1:6423591-6438750 GCA_035041075.1 Acraspis erinacei
GGCTGAATGAGTGAATGGGTCGATGGGCAAATGGGAAGGTGTGCGGATGGATGGATGGGTGGATGGGTGGGTGAGGGAATAAGTGGATAGTTGAATAGGTGTATGGGTGAATGGGTTGACAAGTGAGTAAGTGGATGAGTGATTAAGTTTATTTTGGGTGGATTAGCGCATGAGTGAAAAAGTGTATGAGTGTTTAGATGAAACGATGAGTAAATAAATTTATTTATGGTAAAGGAGGATACAACTGGGTAAGTTGATGGGTGAATAAGTGGTTAGTTGGGTGGATAGGTGGAATGGGTGGACCAGTGCACGAGTGTATTGTGTTTGGATGAATAACTGAATGTATGCGTAAGTAGATAGGGGAATGAGTGGATGGGTCGATGGACAAATGGGTATGTGTGCGGATGGATGGATGGGACGATGAATGGACGAGTGGATATTTGAATAGGCGGATGGATAAATGGGTGGACGAGTGAATAAGTAGATGAGTGATTAGGTGTATTTTCATTGGATTAGCGGATGGGTAAAGAGTGAATGATTGTATTTTATATGAATAGTTGGATGTGTGGAGGAGTTGATGAATTGTTGAGTAGATAAGTGGATGAATCTATGAGTGGATGGGTGAATAGGGGGATGGGTGAATGAGCCAATGGGTGAATGTGTGGATAAGTAAGTGATTTCATTGGTTAATTATTGGACGGGTGAATGAGTACTTGGGTGGATGAGTAGAAGATTGGATTGTTGAATTAGTATTTGGACAAATGAGTATACGTTGTGTAAATTTGTCAAGCAGTAGAATGATAAATGAGAGAGTGGGTAGTTTTGCGAACGAGTGTTTGTGGAGTATATAAGGTGATAAGTGGATATGTGGATAAGTGGGTGGGTAGATTGGTGGAAGAGCGAATGAGTGGATGAGTGGATAAATGAATGATTAAAGAAGCGAGTAGAGGAATAAGTGAATAGGTAAATTCGTACGTGAGAGAATAAATGGATGAGTAGATGAGCGAATAAGTGGATAAGTAATTAATTGAAGGGGCGAATGACTGAATAGGTGAATGGGTGTTTGGGTAAAAGTGTTTCCAAGTGAATGAGCGCATTTTGATGTATGAGTGGACGAGTGAATTGGTGAATGAGAATCTCATCAGATGGACTGACGAGTAAATGAGTGTATTTAGTGTGGATGAGGAGACAATTGGATAAGTAGATGAGAGGATAAGTGAATGGGTGAATAAATGGATGGGTGGGTGCATAGGTGGAATGGGTGGACCAGTGAATTCGTGCATTCTGGTTGGATGGATGGGTAAAGGGATGAGTAAGTTGGTGAGTGAATGAGTGAATGGGCGTTTCGGTGAATAAGTTGCTGAGTGAATAAGTGGATGGGTCGATGGGTAAATGGTTGGATGAATGGAGTATGCGTTTGAATAGATAAGTGAATGAGTAGATGGCGAATGAGCGTTTGGATTGGTGAATTGGCGAATCAATGAGATCATTTTAATTGGATGAGGGAATTGGTGGATGAGTGGTTGAGTTGATGAGTGGATCGATTAATGAGTAAATGGGTGGATGGGTAAGTATTTCCATGGGCAGATAAATGAATACTTGTATTTTGGTTGAATAGGTAAACTATTGGATGAGTGAATGGGTGGATTGGCAGATCGGTAGGCTGATAGATGAATGGATGCGTGGATGAGTGTAATGTAGGTGGATATGTGGCTGAGTGGGTGGGTGAATAAGTGGATGGGTGATGGGTGGTTAAGTGAATTAAATTAAAACGTTGAATGAGTGTACCCGATGTAAATATTTAAGTTGATGTGTGAATAGGTAGATGACTGAATAAGTGGATGGAATAAGTGGGTGGATTCTTAGATAGTGAATAACAACAAAGGTTATACTAAATAATCCCATGCCTGAAGGGGAATGACTGATGCGTAATGTCTAATGACTCATGACTGATGAATGGTACTGCAGATTTATTACTGACTGATAACTGATAAGTGATGATTGATGACTTATGCCAGATAAGTTATTGGTAAGTGATAATTCGGTGTTGACAGATATGTGAAGAC
Source organism: Acraspis erinacei (assembly GCA_035041075.1). NCBI lineage: Eukaryota > Metazoa > Arthropoda > Insecta > Hymenoptera > Cynipidae > Acraspis > Acraspis erinacei. The sequence goes on from JAWWLR010000128.1 coordinate 6,425,658, forward strand.
TGTTTTATGATGACCTATGAGTAATGATTGATGATATTCTTCGCTGAAAATGCTACAATGTAGTTATTTAAGAGCTGTGGCACAAATAAAAATTGTAAAGTCCTAATTCCTGATGAAAATATGCATATGTAACTCTTTTTCGTTTAAATTTTATTTTTATTTTTATTCTCACCCGTTAATATAAATTAGTCCGTTTTCTTTAGAGTTTTGAAGAGCCACTCTTTTTGCTTCTCTCATATCGAGACCTTCAACTATTACAGTTGCTCCATATTGCCGACAGGCAGTAATTTTCATTATGGGTGCCACTACAGGCATCACTACAGTTACTGGAATTCCTAAAAGGGATCCATGGTAGCACAGTCCCAATGCATGATTTCCCAGGGATGCTGAAATTACACCAGCTTCTTTCTGTTCCTGGGAAAGTTTCAACAGGGCATTTCGAGCTCCACGTTCCTTAAAACTTCCTGTGGTTTGCAAAAAGTCCTTTTTCAAATAAAGATCCATACCAGTCAGGGCTGAAAGCTTCGATTGCTGTACAAAAATTTTTATGAAAAAATCTATGTGTTTTTATTACTTAATTTACCAAATTTTCTTTCAATTTAGAGGAATTTTACACATGAGATGAATTTATCAAAATTTAAGAAATTTAAATGAGATTAAAATCAAATTTAAAATCCTATTTGACATCCAATAATTAAGTTAATGTATAGAATTCCGGATAATAAAACCGAAAATCCAAGGACCAAATTTGGAAAACACCATAAAATATTCCTATTGCAGTTTGAAAAAAAAATTTCCTGAAAAAGAAACGTGAAAAGTTTTTTTTTGTTGATAAAAATAAGAAATAGGAAAGAAAAATGGGAAGGAACCATTTGTAAAAAATAAATACTAACGTTTCGGAATTCAAAAAAATTTAAGCAGACAGGAACAGCAACGAAACGCTGTTCCTGCCTGTTCAAATTTTTGTAGCCTTGATAAGGATGATGTATGAGTGCCCAAACGTTTGTGATTATTTTTTACCAATGTTTTTTTTGTAATTTGATAATAATGAACATAAAAAAGAAGTACGAAATAAAAAAGAGAAGGAAGGGGATATGGTTGCTTGCCTTCTTATTTTTCTTTCTTATTCTTTTCCAAAAAAAACCATTTGTTTCTTTTCTTCTTTAGGAGAATTTATCTCTTTTTTCAAATTGCAATAGGAACATCATAGAGATGAAACGATAGGAGTCTATACAAATTAAATCCTAAAAATAAAAAGAAATTAATTAAAATCGAGACATGATAAAATAGTGAAAATATAAGAGACTTTTATTGACAAGTAAAATTCCCGTTCAAATCCCGATTTTCTTCCCCAGTTCGAAAAAATTGATCTCGGTCATTGAAATTAAAAAGTACAAACTGTTAAAGCAAAACATTTTCTACTTGATTGGTGGAATGCTGAAACAAAAATAATTTAATTTTCAACCGAATAATTAAATTAACAAAAAATAATTTTATTTTTAACCAAGAAAGATAAATTTGTAACGAAAAAGAATGACTTTTCTAGCATTAAAACCAAATTTCCATTCTCAAAGATCGAATTTTCTATCAAAAATGCCGAATTGCCAACAAGTCCGTTAGAGCTTTAAACATGAAACGTTAATTTTAACTAAATATTTCCATTTTTCCTCAAGTATTTGAATTTTAAACCATTTATAGTTGCAAATTAGAATTCAAACACAAGCAGTTGCATTTTCAAAAAATTAAAATAATTTTTCAAGCAAATAGTCTGATTTATTAAAGAAAAAACAATATTCAATAAAATAGTTAAATTTTAAACCAAATAGTTAAATTTTCAAGCCTTTTAGCAAAATCATTAAGTTTTGAACAATATAATTCACTTTTTAACAACAAGTATCTACAGATTAAAATTCAACACAAGTCGTTGAATTTTCAAGCAATAAAGGCTAATTTTCAATAAAATAGATAAATTTTTAACCAAATGTTTGAATTTTTCATTCGAAATTCAATTTTTTAGAGGAAACTACCATTTTCATCAAAAAAGTTCATTTACAACTAAAAAATATTACTTTCGTACCAATAAAAGTTGAATTTTCTATCTCAAAGGATACAATTTTTACCAAAACTGTTGAATTTTCAACAAAAAATGTTACTTTTAAGAAAAAGAGTTGAATTTTTGTTGCATTTTTGACCCGGATTGAATTTACCTGGTCTTAATGCGAATCTACATACATAATCATTAATTATTACTATTCATATGTGTACAATAAATAATTTATTTTTATCGGAATTCTCTGATTAATTTTAATAGTGAGTCTTTTTTCTGAATTTATTTTTACATTTTATAACAATTCATAATTGTTTAAACAATAAACACACTAAGATTCCATTGAACGAAGTCCCGAATCGATTTCAATATTCCAAAAAATTAATAATTTTCAGGAAAAAATTCGTTTCAGTCTACTTAAAGGACTATTTTTGTCGTATAACTTAAATTATAAAATATAATAAATAAATTTCATACTACGCATGGTGTGTTTATCACTCCTGTTTTCACTTTGAAGGCAGCAGAAGTTATGTCCTCGAAAGTTATTTTGAGGGGATGATCTTGCATGCAAAATGGATCAATCAAATCCTCATATCCTTGCTTTAAAATATTATTAAAAATTATGTACAAATTATATTGATCTTTTATTTAACAAAACTTTGCTAGGGCGGATTTCATGTATTGTATAGAAAAGATATGAACTTTCTATGAATTAAAACAAGTAAATGATAAAATAAAAATAATGGGCATTTTGCTAAAGAGTAGCAATACAACAAAAATAATTTAAAAGACTTAAAATTTATAAAAAATTTTGACCGGTATTAGTTTTTTCCAATGGAATTTTATTTAAAAATTGATAAGTTTTCCAATTTTCCACATTGTTAGGTCCTGTTAGCGTTTTACACTAAAAATGTTTTTTTCAAGTTTAATTACGAGGTTTTTAATATAAAATTTTGTTAAAGAATTTTTAGTTTACCGGTTTTTAGCGTTGTTTACCGAATATGTATATTTTTAAACAAAAATCGTTAGATTTTAAAGGTTCATTATTCGTAAAAAATGTAAGGCTCCGTTAGCGTTTGACCCAAAAATTGGTTATTTTAGAACAAAAAGCATTATACTTTCAACAAAATTTAGAATCTTTTAACACATTTTTTAAATTAGGTAAGTTTTTTCTCGTCAAGAAATCCTATTAAATAAATCACATTTGGACGAACAATAATAACTTTTTCACAATTTTAGGTTTTGTTGGCATTTCACACCGAAAATAGGTATTTTAAAATAAAAATTATTCTATTGACCATCGGTGAACAGGTTTAGGTTGTATTAACGCTTATGGCAGGAAATTGGTTATTTTAATTAATTTTCTATAATTTTATGTGACGATCTTTCGTCCAAAATTATTGGTATTTTTAATAAGTAATGATTGAATGCAAATGAATATTTATAATTCATAATTTTTCAACAACTTTAGGTTATGTTGGGTTTTTCAACCTGGAAAATTGGTGTTCTTAAACGGAAACGATTAACTTTAAATGTATTGATTTTCGTTTGAATTAATCAAATTTACAAGCTTAAACAATTTTGCATTGTTTCAGTGTTTTTGTCGAAAATGGTAACTTTTATTCAAAAATCGTTATATTTCAAAGAAGATCCATAACTTTGCACTATTTTAGGTTAGGTTTTATCTATAATTTTTTAAGAATTTTGATTTATGTTAGTGTTTTTGTCGGAAATAGGTATTTTAAATCTTAATAAATTATATTGTAAAATATATTAAAAACATTTTAGCAAATTTAAATTACTTTGGCGTTTTCCACTATAAATCGTTATTTTTAGTGTCGAAAAGCATTAGTTTCCAATTAAGCTAACGTTTTTTTCTATAATCATTATTTTAGCTAACGCTTTTCACCCCTAATGTCTATATTAATTTTTAAAAGGATGGACAAAATTTTGGAAGACTTTAAGGTTATGGTATCGTTTTTCACCGGCCATAAGTTATTTTAAACAAATATCTTTGAATCAGATTATCATTTATTTTCAAAATATTTTAAACCATTTTTGTACAAATTGGTCATTTAAAATAAGAAAGAAATTGGTACAAAAAAAGATTTAAAATTTAAATGATTTTTGTTTGTGTTATGTCAACATTTTTCTTCTTAAATTGCTATTTATAGTTATTCCTCTTCCATTTATTTTAATTGTTTAAATATTTAATTAAGGAAAAACAAAATATTTGTTCAATAATTAAAAATATTCACCAGCGAAGACATCTTTATGAATTCACAATTTTCCGGGATTTTATTTAAGTCTCTCATATTTCGTAGGCACAAGCACTCTTTCAACTGAACTTCTAGTAATATTCTCAAATCATAATATTGAAAAACTTCTCGATTTATCGCTTTCACCTTTGAACTCAGTAAATTCTTTCATTTTCCATACATTTTTCTTTACATTTAAAAATATCTAATCTTAACTTTTCAAGTAATAAAAACCTGAGAATTTTTGTTTAATTAATTTGTTTGTAATGAGCATGTTTATTAAGTTTTTAATTGCAAATTTTTATTGAAATTTTTTTAATGTCGCAAAATTGATGGAAAAATAATTAAAGAGGAAATTTATAAATTTAATAAAAATAATTGATCTTAAACATTGACTCACGAGTGGCTTTTTCCCAAAAATTGGTGGATCCGACGCACACTCTGATTCCATGATTTTCATTAAAATGTTTCTTTGATATCTGTGGTATCTAAATAGGACATACTTTTTGACCAGAGACATCTGTTGAATTTACACTCATTTAGTGATAAGTTGACCTTTATATAAGATAAGAATTGATTAGAGAGACTATTGTTGAACTTTGAATATGACATCAACACTACAAAGTATACAAATTAACAACGACAAAAATATCGAATAGAAAGTCTTGAATAAATAATGCATGAAAAGGACAATCTAAAAAAATGTTTTCAATTCAAAAAATGCAATAATTGATATGTTATTGTTTTAAAAATAATACGCCAAGGGGTGAAGTCAAATTTTGTCTGCGGTTTAATTTGCTAATCACTGCTTAAGCCTTCAAATAAAAATATGTTTCATTTTCTACATAGTAGTTAAATTTTGAACAACAGAAAAATTAGTTTTCTACAAAAATCGTTATATTTTCAAAAAAGCACGATATTTTTAAAAGACAGATTAATTTTCTAGACAAAGAGACACATTTCTAACAAAAGAGTTCAATTGTAAAAATTAATATAAAGTATTGTCAAAACCGTTTAATTTTTAACATAAACATTTTTTAATTAACGAAGATCAATTTCTAAACAATGGTTCAAATTCTTAAAATGAAAAGTTTATGGTGAACTTCAAGCAATAACAGTTGAATTTTCCACCAAGTATTTAAATTTTCAATCCATAAGAACAAATTTTCTGTCCAAAACGATTAATGTTTAATAAAACAGTTAAAGATATAAATAAAATACAAAAAAATATGATAGTTGATATTTTGACAAAAAATAAAGTTTTTAATTTAAAATCAAAAACAGACGAATTGAAAAAAAAAATCAATTCTCAAAAAAATGTAATACATGATATTCCAAACAAACTAAATTTAAATTTAAAATAAAAGAATTTTTAGTTTCACCAATCAAGACGCATTTTCAACAAAATAGTTGAACCACCGACCGAAACAGATTGATTTTGAACAAAACAGTTGCACTTTTAACCAAAATGATAATACTTCTACCAAAAGCGATAATTCTTCATCAAAGAAAAACAACTAAAAATACATTTTTCTGAAATTATTTCAACTTTCAACAACGTCATTAAATTTATAATGAAGAAGATTAATTTTCTACCAATAGTTAAATCTTCTGCCAATAAAATGGTGAGTTTTCCAGTTAAAAAGATAAATTTTGAACATAAAAATGAATTTTTAAATAAAGTTATGAATCTTCAACCATAAATATGAATTTTTAACAAAATACTTACTTACATTTTTAACCCAAAAGATTAATTTTCTACCAAAAATGACTCATTTTTAGTCAAGTACATGAATTTTCATTAAAAAAATATCAATTTTTAACCAAAATTAGAATACTTAAAATGTAAGTAAAATAAATTTTCCAACAAAAAAAAAACAATTTTTAACAAAATAGTTTGATTCTTGCACAAAAAATTATTTTTTTACCAAAAATTAAATAATTCAATTTTCCGTTTAAAAAACGATTTTCAAAAAAAAAAGAATTCTCTAAAAAATAATTAAATTTTAAATCCAATAGATTTTCTACAAAACTTAACATTTTTTTAACGAAAAAGATTAAATTCCTATGAAAAAAGGTACCTTTTCCACGAACAATCGAATAGTCCCATTGAATTTTCAACTAAAATGATAAATTTCCAAATAAAAGAATTTAATTTTTTAACCAATTATATGAATTTTCAACTAAAAAGATCAACTTTCTACCAAAAATAAAATAATTTAATTTTCAGTTAGTAAAATAAATTTTTCAAAAATATACTTAAATTTTCAACTAGAGAAAGAGAAGCATTAAATTTTCAGTTGAAAAAATCAATTGTCAACCAAAGAAAGGAATTTTCAAAAAAAATAATTCAATTTTAAACCCAAAGTATGAATTTTCTACTAAAAAAAGATATGAATGTACAAAAGTCAATTAGAATAGTTCAATTTGGAGTTGAAAAAGTACATTTGAAACAACGAGTTTTCATTAAAAACAATAATTTATTTTAAAATTAAAATATAATTGCTGAAGAAAACACGGAATAGTTACATCTTCAATTAAAAAAATTAATCTTCAAGTAAAAACAAAACGAAATATCAGCCAAAAAATAAATATTTGATCACAGTGAACAATTTACAATTCAAAATCACCTGCAGCCTAAAATAGTAGGTCAATGGTAGTTTAAAATCAGCAATTGTTGCGTAAGAGCGTCTATGGATTAGATTTTTTAATTCTTGTCATTTTCAATTTATATATAAATAAACAAAGAGCGAAAATGAGATATTTTTTAATTATTATTTTTCGATTATTAAGTAAATTAATTAGTTAACCCCATTCTAGATGAAAATTAATGTCGAAGTATCTGAAGAATATAAATAATTAACAGTTTATCGATTCTAATTGTTATAAACCAATTATATAAAAACAAAATATTAGCATCGTGGAAATTTTGCTTGCAAGGTATATTTGTAAGTTCAAATTGTTTGATTTAATCGACACGATCATATTTGATAATGTAACATTGTTGTCTGGTATAATTTGTTTATTTTATAAAAAAAAATACATAGTTTAGGCATTTATTGGCTAAGAGCAATCGTTTTTCTTTCCTACTGCCATTAAATTTGTGGTAATGATTAGTTATAAAGATTGGTAATTCGGTATTATTTGTTTATTTAATAAACAAATTTAATTCAAAAAAGCATAGTTTGGTGATTTATAGAGAGATATTATTTGTTTATTTAAAAAGAATCATAGTTTAGCCATTTGTAGAAAGAAAGTAATCTTTTTTATTATTGATTTCAAATGATATCACTGGATTTTTTGTTGCGATGTTCTAGAATAATTAGCTTTCAAGTTTTCTATATATGGCCAAACTATGCATTTATTTATAAAATAAATAATATCGAACGAGAAGTCTTCAACATTTGTTTGTAGAACAAAAAAATAATATCAAATGATAAGTTGGCGTCAATAACAATCACCACTAATATAATTTAAATTCTCATTGAGAAAAGTTGCATTACATTTTTTTATGAAAATTGTTTAAATAATTATCAAATAATATTTTCGAAGAATCATTGACAAAAAAATTTAAGTGTAGTCCATAAAGAAAATTCAGCCTATTTATAGCAAAGTATCCAACTGCATTTTTTCATAAATATAATTCAATAATTAGCACTTAATAATTGCCAAGAGTCATTGACAAAACATTTTAAGTTCATGACGTAAGGATATTGAGTCTATTCATTGAGAAAAGTCGAAATACATTTTTTATGAAAATTGTTTAAATAATTAACAAATAATATTTTCGAAGAGTCACCGACATAAAAGTTTAAGTTGATACCACAAAGAAAATTCAGGCTATTTATTGGAAAAAATCAAACTGCATTTTTGTATAACTTTGATTAAATAATTAACAAATAATATTTTTGAAGCGTCATTGACAAAAAAAATTAAGTTGATTCTTTAAAGAAAATTGAGAATATTGATTGCAAAAAGAACTACAATTTTTTATAAAAAATTTTAATTATCGACCATTTTTATCAATTTTAAAAGTATTAAATCATTCATTGAATTTATTTTTCGCTAAAATTTTTCACTTTTGGTCAACTTTTCACTTTAGTGGAGGTAATAATTAATTTAATTGAACGAACATAATCGTAAAAATAAATTATTATTGTTTATAACTATCTCATTTTTTATTAATGCTAGATATTTGCGGTTTTTTCTAATGTTTTTAAGTTTTTGATTTCTTAATTATTTAGCTAATAAGTAATGTAATTTGACAAACATAATGGTTTAAACAATGTATTTCACACAAAAAGGCTCTGATCAATAATATTACGTACAGAAAATTTGAAGAATATTAATAATTTCTGTTTTATTGCAGAAAAATATATTCACACAAAAAATACTGTTTTTTAAATAATTCTCTTTACTGTTCGTTTATTATTTGTTCATAACTAAAAAGCCGAAGGAAATTGAGAAGTTTCAGAAAAAACCGCAACTGCTTACATTAATATATTAGAAGAAAATGTAAAATTATTAAAAATAATTATAAGTTGTTGAAATATTCGGGAGAAAGCGTGAATTTAATTTTATTTTCTGAAAGAAAATGACTCAAAACCAGAATGAACTGTTCAAATAATTTATATGAATATCTAATTGTCAGTAGAAAGTAGTATATTTTGCATTAGAAAAATTATATTTGAAAAATTACAAGAAACCACACTTTTTTAAGATATAAAAGACAATTATCAGAGCTATCGCATTTTCAAAATTCAAAAAAATAAAAGAAAATGAGCACTTTAATCCAAATAACGGACGATGCAAAAAACTACCCAAAATAATTTGAAAAAAAAATCTAATGCATTTTTGACCGCATTGTTTCTTTGCTCAAACAAATATTTGTTTGCAATAAAAAATATTTTTTCTAAATAGAAAAATTATTTCACCTCTTTGTCAATGCAAATTGTATTTTTTTTAAATCGATTTTTCTATACAAATCAGGAAAAAGTCGAATGTTGTAGCAAAGATTTAGAACCCTCTGTCCGAGCTAAGATTCCAAAAAGTTTTTCTCGTTACTGAAGAAATTTTCTTTTATTTTCCGTACACTTCTAGGCCGATCGGCGATCGTTCTAAATTTACAGCATTTAATATCCTTTGCGTGACATCCATAAATCCCTTTTATTTTGCTTCGAATTTGGGGCCGTTTCTCAGAAAAGTTTTTTAAAAGGTGAATAATAGCATTTTTCGAAAAATGTAATAAATTGATTTTTTCTGCATTTTATTCACAAAAACATTATAAAATAAGATAAAAAATCGTAAGAAATTAAAATATCAACTTTTTAAAATAAAATTAAATAAAAAATATAACGAATTCTTAAAATATGATAAGGGAGCTTGAATAAACTGCGTTCCCGGGGGATCTCACAAAAACTATAGGGTTGAAAACGGATTTTAGTACGTTTCTAGGTGTTCGAGAATTCTTGAATTTTATTTTGAATTTGTCTTTTTTGGTTTTAAATTAATCTTTTTGTTTAAAAAATCTGCTTTTCATTTGAAAATTAAACTTTTTTGTGGAGAATGCTTTAATTTTATTTTAAATTGATCTTTTTTGGTGGTAAATTAATCTTTTTGTTTAAAAAATCTGCTTTTCAGTTGAAAATTCAACTTATTTGTTGAGAATGCTTGAATTTTATTTTAAATTCGTCTTTTTTGGCAGTAAATTAATCCTTTTCTTTAAAAAAATCTTCTTTTTCAGTTGAAAATTAATTTTTTTGATTGAGTTTTCTTCAATTTTGTTAAAATTTCGTTTCTTTAGTAGAAAATTGATCTGTTTGTTTAAAAATTCTTCTTTATTTAGTTGAAAAATCAACTTTTTGATTGAGTTTTCTTCAATTTTGTTAAAATTTCCTTCTTTCAGCATTCAAGTTTTTGGTTTACGCTACTGGCATTTTGTTAAAAATTCGTCTTTTTGTTTAAAGCTTCATCTTCTTAAGTTGCAAATTCAACTTTTTGAATTAGACGTCTTGAATTTTGTTAAAAATTCGTATTTCTTGATATTAAATTAATCTTTTTGTTTAAAAAATCTTCTTTTTTAGTTCAAAATTAAACTTGTTAGTTGAAAATTCTTCAATTTTGATACACATTCATTTTTTTCAGTAGAAAATTAATCTTTTTGTTTAAAAATGCTTTTTAAGATGAAAATTCAAGTTTTTGGTTTAAACTTCTGGCATATTGTTAAAAATTCGTCTTCTTTGATAGTAAATTAATCCTTTTGCTTAAAAATTCATCTTCTTTAGTTGAAAATTCAACTTTTTTGTTTCGAATTCTTCAATTTCATTAAAAGTTCGTTTTTCTTGGTAGTAAATTATTTCTTTGGTTAAAGATTTATCTTTTTTAGTTAAAAATTCAAATTTTCGGTTGAGAATTCACGAATGTCGTTAAAAAGTGTTTTTTTTTTTTTGGTTGATGATTAAAAGTTTTAGTTGAAAATTCACCTTTCTAGGTGGAAATTGAACTGTTTTGTTGAAATTTTTTGTATTTCCTTTACTGAAAAATTACTTTGGTAATTAAAAATGTACCTATTCCATTTTTGGTAAAAAATTATTCCCTTTAAACGAGAATTCAATTTTTTTAAATTGAACGATTTGGTTAAAAATTCTTTTTTTTTTGTTGAAAATTAATCTAGTTTAGCTGAAAATTCAACTTTTGGTTGAGAGTTCCTGTATTTCATTGGAAACTCGTCATTGTTGGTATGAAATTAACTTTTATTATCAAAATTTCATATTTTTGATTTTATAAATGTCCTGCTTTCTATACAAAATTCGTCATTTTATCTTAAAAGTTCAATAATTTAGTTTAAAAAATCAACTATTTTGTAGAAAATTCGTTTTTTTAATAATTTAAAATTATGTTTTTGAATTAAAAGTTTAAGCATTCCATTTTGGTTACAAAATCACCTTTCATAGTTTATAAATTTCATAATACCCAGATTAACTGTCACATAAAATTCAATTGGCCTCATTTCAACACTTAGCTATTCTGAAAATCACATTTTATTTTAATTGTTGATTTATTACCGAGGTTTATAATTTACAATATGCAAATAATTCCAGATACAGCAGATCTAAAACTGTTTTTACTTTTTTCGATTGCTATAAATTACAATATAGGCATCATTGCAACTTGACTCGCTATAAACACAAAAAAAAATCAGTATGACCGTGAAATCGGGTTTTACTTAAAGATTAAATTACATTAATTACATTACATTAACAATAAAAAATACACCATCTTCATTATGACATGACTGACCACGGAAAAAAAGAATTTTTCAAATCGCTGCAGAATCATTTGACGAGTGCAATAAAAATTCGTACATATAAATAGTACATCGCGCCGAACATAGGTAGAACCTCCTTTTTTTTGAAGTTGGTTAAAAATAAGGCCAATAGAGCTTCGGATCTCTTTGGTAATTATTGTTTTGAAAAACAGGCCAAAAAGTATGTCCGTTCTTAAGAGGTAATTATTAAGTAATACGTTTACATTAACAGTGTTTCCTGAATATTCCTAAATTTTAGCCCTGGCATTATTGTAGATTGAGGTCAGCGGAGGCCATCGAAACATTACGAAAGTGTTTACTTTTTTCTTTCCTTAAATACAGTAAATTAGAAAAAATACATTTAAGACAAAACTCATTTTAGTTAGATCAAAGATTATTCCGAATACTGCTTTACAATGGATGATCTCACCGTACGAGAAAAAATTGAAATGGTTCTGGTGTATGGAGAAGCTGGAAGAAATCTTGATAATGCTGTGAATCTCTACGCTGCGCGTTTTCCAAATAGAATTGTGTCACGTGCTTCGTACTATTACAAAATTTACTACCGATGGAAGTGTTCAACCTAAGGAAAAGACCAGTACAACAACAGTCACTGGTGAAAATAATGAAATAGCTGCATTAGCTGCAGTGGCCAATAATCATCCCGTTGGTACACGAGAAATTGCTCGTGATTCCCGAATGTCTCAGAGCAGTATTTGGAAAATTTTGAAACGTAATAGATTTTATTCGTATCATGTCTCTTTACATCAAGAACTCCATGGCTTTGATTTCCAAAATCGGGTAGCTTTTTGTCAGTGCGCACGTGAACAATTACAACAAAATCCCAACATTTTTCGTTATGTATTATTCTCTGACGAGTTGTCTTTTACGAACCATGGAATAGTTAATCGACACAACATGCACTACTGGAGTCTTGAAAATCCACAGTGGCTTCGTGAAGTCGAGCACCAGCCTCCATGGACTGTCAACGTATGGTGTGGAATAATTAGCAACAAACTGATCGGTCCCCAGATTATCGAAGACAGCTTAAATGGTCCAAAATATCAAGAAATTTTGGAAAATGAACGGCCAATATTGCTTAAAGACATGAGCTTAGAAATACGGCAGAACATTTGGTTTCAACATGATGGTTGTCCGGCACACTATTCAGCGTTGCACGAGAAGTTCTTGATCGTGATTTCAATTGTCGCTGGATTGGTAGGAGCGACCCGATAAATTGGCCTGCAAGATCGCCAGATCTTATTTCACCAGATTTCATTTCGTGGAGCTATCGGAAAGACAAAGTGTACAAAGAAAAACCAACAACATGTGAGAATATGATTGACCGAATTACACGTACATGTGCTGAAATTGAAGAAGATACACTGCTCCGTTGTGTAACTTAATTTGAATTACGGATTAATAAGTGCATTGAAGCCGAAGGTCATCATTTTGAGCACTTACTTTAATTAAAAGATGATT
>JAWWLR010000128.1:6531469-6549538 GCA_035041075.1 Acraspis erinacei
ATTTTCCTCCTAAAACTCTATTTTTAACTAAAAAGTTGACATTTAACGAAAAAGTTAATTTTTATCGAAAATTGAATTTTCTACCAAATTGATGAATTTTCAAAGCGAATTTTAAACAAATTAGTTTAATTTCCAGTCATAAATTATCGAAAAATGACGAAAATTTTCAATTTTTTGGATACTCTAAATTTTCGTGATTTATAAGAAATTTCAAAACTGCTGGTAATTTATAAATTTACAATAAATTTCTAATCATTTTCCCTTATCTAAAATTTCCTCAATTCATATTAAAGTAAGAATGAAGTTTATAAAATTCCTCCATATGAGCAAAAATCATGCATGGGTTACAAAAAAGGTCTGCAATCCTGCATTTCTTAATATAATGGAATAATTATTAATTTTTTAAATAAAATGGAAAAATTCGACAAATAATTTTAGTTATTCTGCTTTTATAAAAGAATTTCTATGAATCATAAGAAGCCGAAATCCAACGCACGCTGTCTGACTAGGTAATACCATAACCACTTATTTTCTGTTTCTAGGCTCGATATTTTTAGTGGGCTACTTAATTAAATTTTTTTTTTCTTTATATTTCTTTCCAAAGGGATTTATTAGTTTTTTAATTATGGCATTTTTTTCGAAAACTCTTTTTCGTTTTTAAACACGATTCTTTATTAAAACATCCGGTATATTTTTATTTTAATAACACATTACAAAGAAAGATTTGTTAGCAAGAAGGGGGAAAAAATAAAGTGAGGAATTGAACCATAAGTCAAACTTGCACTTTCACTTTAAAGTAAGACCTTGAAAAGCTGAAAATAATGTAAGAGCCATCGATCGTTATGTAATTGCGATTTGGAACGTTTCCTTGCCAAATCACTTAAAGTCCCTTGTTAAATATATACCTAAAATGTAAAATTTGTTTAAATTAAGTTTTTAAACATGATATTGCGTTTGAATAACATTTCCTGCATTTGATTTTAATTTTATTTATTTTAATTATGGAAACCTAAACACCATCGAGATATATAAGTCATTAACGAAGTTTCAAATCTAAATTTTAGAAGGTCAATTTAACAATTTGTAACAATAATTATATTATTATTTTGAATAGTGATATTTGAATAAATAATTTAAGGGAGTAAAATTTTCAGCTTTTCTGCATTTTATTATTTCTCAATCCCGAACAAGCTTTGTTTAGAGAAAAACTATTCACATTTTAAATCAATTTTCACGTTTTATTGGTTAATATTACACTTTTTTTTAATTCATTCTTTTTTGGTTGAAAACTAATTTTCTTATCTAAAAACTTAAATATTCTGTTTTTCATTAAATATAGATCTTTTTTAGATAAACATTCAATTGCTTAGTTAAAAGTTTTTTAATTAAAAGTTTAAATACTATATTTTTTATTTTATATGTTGAAAGTTGAAGAAGTGGGTTAAAAATGTATTTATTTTCTTCTTAATTTTTTTTCTTTTGTAAAAAGTGAATCTTCAATAAAAATTTAATTTGTTATTTTAAAGTTGAACTACTTACTTTAAAATTCTTTTTATTATTTTATGATCTATCTATTTAGTTAAAACTTAGCTAGTTTTGTTGAAAAATTTTTTTTCCCCGTTAACAATTATTTTTTTTAGTAAAGATTTAATGAAATATTTGATGAAAATATATGTATTCATAGTTCTGTATAGTTCCACTTATTGGTTCATAGTGAATTTCTTTGTGAAAGTTTTTTTTTGAAAATATCTAATATTATGGATTTAAACAGATAAATTGTAATAAATAATTTAATATTAATGTATTTTATCTGTAAAATTTTGGTCAATAATAAAACTTTTATTATTGAAATTTATTGTTAATAAAGAGAATAAATATTTCTTTGAATGTAATAACATAGGAAAGAGGGTGATTTTTCACAAAAACAATATATTAATTTTCAACCAAAAATATGAATTTTGATAAAAAGAGTTAATTTCCAACTGAAAATTTTAATTTTCTACTGAATTGTTATATCATTAACCAAACTGTATTAATTTAGAACGAAAAAGTTGCAGCTTTAACCAAAAAAGATGAATTTTGAATCCCAAAGATTAATTTTTAACAAAAAAAGCGGAATTCTGAACAAAACTCATGAATTTTCAACTAAAAAATATTAATTTCCAATAAAAAATATCCATTTTTACCTAAAACTGTAATAGTTACTTTCTAAGGTAAAAACAACAATTCTCAACAAAAAATGAATTTTAAGCAAGAAAGTTACATTTCCAAAAATAAAGATGATTTTTCAACTAAAATGATGAATCTTCCAAAAAATTAATTTTCAGCAAAAGAGTTCAAAGCCAAAGATGACTGTTGAATCCGGGAAATTAATTTTCTAAAAATGGAATAGTTAAATATTCAAAAAAGGGGGTGAATCTTAAAAATGATGATTCACAAGCAAATAATTAAATTAACGACCAAAAAGATGAACTTCCAAACCCAAAGTATGATTTTGTAACAATAAAATTAGCTTTCTGCCATTTTTAACAAAATACCTGAATGTGCAATCAGAACATAATAAATTGTAATAAGAAATGTCAATCGTCAACCAAAATTGAATAGTTACATTGTTGGTTTAAAAAATGTATTCACTACCATGAACAGACAAATTTTAAACCAAATAAAAGTTCCATTTTAAACAAAACAGACGAATTTTCTACTGAAATATTAAACCTTTTAAAAATTCATTTTTTAAAAAAAGGGTTCAACAGAAAAGATGATTCTTTAACCCTGAAGATTAATTTTCTGAAAATGAAACAGTTAAATTTTCAGCCAAGGACATGAATCTACAACCAGAATAATTAAATTCATAAAAATAAATAAACTTTTAACTAGATAGCAGAATTTTTAATAAAAAAAGCCACCTTTAGTAGGAATTACACCTTTCTTGGATAAAAAATGCCACTTTTTGGTTAAAAATTCAAAAATTTGGTTGAAAAGTGACACTTTTTAGTTGAAAATTCTGCTGTCTTTTTTAACTGAACTGTGCCGTAAAGAATGTACTTTCTCTTTAAAGTTAATATTTTGGCGTTGAGAAAAATTTCATCCTTCTCGGATAAAAATGCAACTATTTGCTAGAGAATTAAACTATTTTGTTAAAAATTCATCCTTTTTGGTTGAATAATTTCGTATTTTTGAATCGAAATTAATTTTTTTTATAAAGACTTATTTTTTGTTAAAAAATTCATATCTTGGACTTGAAAAGTTATCTGGAATCTTTTTTGAATGGAAATTCAACAATTTTTCTTGAAAATTAATATTTTTTTAAAATGAAAATTCATACGTTTTAAGAGAAATTTCATCTTTTTCGATAAGAATGCTACTATTCTGTAGAGAATTCAACTATTTTGTTAAAAATTTATCCTCTTTGGTTAAAAATTTCTCTTTATGTATTGAAAATTTATTTTAACAGAAAACTCGACTATTTTTTCTTGTTGAAAATTTGTCTTTTTGATTTGAAAATTCATCTAATTTAGTAAAAATATCATTTTTTTATGAAAATTCTACTTCTTGGTTAAAAATTATTCTTCTTTACTTGAGACTAGAGACTTATTTTTTGTTCAGAAATTCATATTTTGGCCTTGAAAAGTTATCTGGAATCTTGTTGGTACTATTTGGTATATAATTCAATTATCTTGTTAAAAATACTTCTTTTTGTATTAAAAAATTTTTTTAAAGAATTTTCGACTATTTTTTTGGAAATTAATCTCTTTTAATTGCAAATTAGACTACTTGGTTAAAATTTAAAATACATTGTTGAAAATGTAAATGTTTGATTGAAGGCTTATGTCTTTGGCTGAAAATAAAACTGTTTAGTGGAAAAACTTTTCTAACTGTTCCATTTTTTAAGATTGATCTTTTTTAGTTCAAAATTCCCCTTCATTGTTAAAAAATTAATCTGTTGGTTTGAACGTGTATTTTTGTTGGGTATAAATGCATCACTTTAATGTAAAATTAATATTTTGCAGAAAATTCATGAGTTTGGTTTGAAACTTAAATTTTCGTAGAGAAAATTCTTCTTTTGGCTTGAAGTTTCAACAATTTAGATAAACTTTTATTTATTTCTTGAAATAAAAATGTTTCTTTGTTGTAAACTTGTCTTTTCGGTTTTTAAATTATTTTTTTTATCTTATAAATTTCAGCTTTTTGAATTGAAATATAAACTATTTATCCTCTTTGGTTAAAAATTCGTCTTTTTGGACTGCCCATTTTTTTTTAACAGAAAGTTCAACTATTTTTTGGAAATTTTATCTTTTTGATTTAAAATTTCAGTTGCTTTAGTAAAAATATAATATTTAAAAGAAAATGCTACTTTTTGGTTGAAAATTATTCTTCTTTCCTTAAGTATTATATTACTTTGTTAGGGGGATTTGCTTAAATCACTTTGTTAAGAAATCATTTTTTTCATGGAGACTTATTTTTTGATAAAAAAATTCATATTTTCGCCTTGAAAAGTTATCTGGAATTTTTATTGAATGGAAATTCAACAATTCTCTTGAAAATTCCTCTGCTTTAAGAGAAATTAAATTTTTTATAAGATTATAACTATTTTTTAGATATATCAACTATGTTATTAAAAATTCATCCTCTTTATTTAAAAATGCGTCTTTTTGGATTAAATTTTTTTAAAAGAAAATTCAACTATTTATTGGAAATTAATTTCTTTTAATTGAAAATTCGACTACTTGATTAAAATTTAAAATATATTTTTAAAAATGTATTTGTTTGATTTAAGGCTTGAGTCTTTGGTTGAAAATAAAACTGTTTAGTTGAGAACCTTTTTTAACTTTTCCATTTTTTTAAGAATGATCTTTTTCATTTAAAAATTCTCCTTTATGGGTCAATAAATTATTTTGTATCTTTTTGGATTGAAATATATACTATTACACTTTTTGTTTGGGATTTATCTTTGAAGGTGGAAAATTTATCTATTATGTTGAAAACTTAATTATTTTGTTAAAAATTAAAGTATTTTGTGAAAAAGCCATCTTTTATAGTGGAAAAGACATTTTTTTGTGTAGAATAAATTAATCAATTTGAAAATTTTTAATTTTTATCTGAAATATATCTTACAGAGACCTATAATCCTTAACCTGGTTGTTTTAAACAGAAAAAATTGAATATAAATTAATTATTTAAATTAAATCACATTAAATTTGTTTATTTAAATTTTCTACTCTTTTTCAATTTATTGATTATGATAAAAAAATAAGCTTATTATCAAAGTATCAAATTTCCGACTTTTTAACTGGCATTTAGTTTCTCATTTGAATTTGACTCAGATTTCTATATAACGCATTGCGTGCCTTTGATGCTGATTGCACGTTAAATTGTAGACTATCACGTTTGAACGCACGTTTAGTTGAACGACTATCTGGATGTCGATACTGTTATACCTTCCCATAAAGGATTCACTTTGGTATTACCTGATTTTGGATTTCAAAGCAAAGCCAAAGATACTTTTTAAAATTTTTAATTTAAATCATTATAATCACCAAAGTGATTAGCGACTAGCCACAAACGAAAATCTCGAATGCACTAGTCGCTAATGGTAATTATTTAATATGAAAGATCTATGCAAGTACAAAGCGAGGTTGCTATGATTCCTATTTGAAATAGCACAATCATACAAATTGAAAATTTTTTGAACTCAATGCTTTCAAACTAGAGAAATTTGAAATTCCAAGTTTGCTGAATTGCCAAATATCAAATTCAAACTCACAAGGATTTAAAAAATTTTAATTGAACAATTTACAAATCTATGGTTGAAAATTACATCATTCAAAATTGTAGAGTGTCAAATACAAATCCTTGATTGTTGCAACATTTTCAGTGAGACGCGTTTTTAATTAAACAATTTCGAAGTAGTCGCCTTCGAAATAAGACCATCCGAAAATAATAAAAAAATTTTATTGGAAGCTTTGAAATTAAAAGCCATTAAAATTAAATAATATTTATTTTCAGGTTTAAGGAAGAAATGAAAAACATAAATTGAATAACAATTTTCTTAATGCTTGAAAAAATTAAAATCAGCGATATTGTTTCACAGATAAAGCACCTAAATACAGAACTCAAACTCTTTCCCCTATTCCCTTCTTTACTTGTTTTTGAAGAATTTCTCTTTGTTCCTCTGTTAAGGAACTTCCCCTTATTCCCCTTTTTTCGTTTTTATTTTGCTCAAGTAAGAACTGATTTAATAAAAACCCTAAAAGAAAGTCCAATTATTTTTCGTTAAAAGTTAAATTTCTTTTATTAAATAATTTACTATCATATTCTTCGTCTGGAATTCATCTCCTTTGGTTCTAAATTCTACTATTAGTTAGAAGATTTAAATGTATTCCTAAAAATTCTTTTTTTCTGTTAAAAATTAATTTTTTAAACTGAAAATTTTACTATTCTAGGCCTGAATGAAAATTGATTATTTTTAGTCGTAATTTAGATTATCATTTTTTTCTTTGAGAATTCATATTTTTTGGTTGAACATTCAATTACTCGATTGGAAATTAAACTGCTTTTTGAAACATTTATTTTATTTGTTAAGGATCAATCTCTTTGGTTGAAAATTGAGCTATTTTATTAAAAATTAGTTTCTTTTTTGCTTAAAAATTAATCTTTGTAACTGAATATTTTACTGTTCAATGCAAATTTATGCATTTTGTTGTAAATTCGTCTTTCTTGGTAGAAGGTTAATCTTCCTGATTAACCATTTAACTTCTTGGCTGAAAATTAAACTACTTTCTTCAAAATTCATATTCTTGGTTAAAGGTCCATGTATTTGATTGAAATTTTAGCCTTTTTAAATTCGTTATCTTCAGTTAAATTTTTTTTAAACTAAAAATTAAAATATTTCATTTGCGATTGAAAATTAATTGCTTATGGTCGAAATTTAAAGTATGAAGTTTTTAATAGTGAATTCCTCATTTTGGTTGAAAGTTGAACGACCTTGTGAAACATTCATTTTTTTGGTTAAATATTTAACTAAGTTGTTCCAAATTTGTTTTTTCTTTGTTAAAAACTAATCTTTTAACTGAAAATTCAACTATTCCATTATTCGTGGAAAATTGAAAGTTTTTAAATAAGAATTCAATAATTTCATTAAAAGTGTATTATTCTGTAAGAAATTCGTTTTTTTTTTTTTGTAGAAAATTCTTCATCTTGATCAACAATTTAACTGCTTGTGGTAAAGTTGAAGTGCTTTCTTAAAAGTTTTATTTATCAGTTAAAAATCCATCTCTTCAGTTGAAAATTTATATGTTTTCATGAACAATTCATCTTTTTTTGTTTCATAATTAGTTTTTTTAATGCAAATTGAACTGTTTCCTAAGAATTCCCTTTTTTAGTTTAAAACTTCAACAATTCGGTTGAAAATTTGTTTCTGCCTTGACTGAAAAATCTGGTATACATTTGTTACTTTTTAATAAAAAAATATAAATATTTGGTTAGAAATTATTCTCTTCCGGTTTAAGATTCAAATATTCTGTTAAAAATTTGTATATTTTTGGTGCAAAATCAACAACTTGATTAAAGGTTAAACTACTTGGTACAAAATTATTATTTTGTTGTTGAAGTTTCATCATTTTTGTTGAAAATACATTTATTTGTTTGTGAATTAATTTCTTTATTAAAGGTTCATTTTTGGTTGAATATTCATCATTCTATTAGAAAAATTAAATTTTTGTTAAAAATTTAATTATTCTATTAAGAATTCAAGAATTTTATTGAAAGCTTTATTATTTTGTTGAAAATTGAACTGTTTTGCTTGGAAATGAAAATTATTCGATTTTTTAAGAAACAAGAAATGATTGATAGTAAAAATTAAATTTAACAACTTTAACTTTCGCATTGTAAAAGTGGCAGGAATAATCAATTCTTGTCCATTTTCTCATCCCTCGTTTGAATAAAATCTACCACGCGTCCAGACTCGTGTAAACACAATTTTGTTATCTGCTGTCAGACACTGATGGACGGACACCAATTTTTTTATCCCATTCTGGCCCATCCCATTCAACTCAATCCGCAATGCCACGCTTGAAAAACCTGGGCTTTTAATAACTCGAATTGTCACGTAAATGTAAATTTATAGTGTTTGAACGACTTGTCCGCAATACCCTCGTGGCAAATTCCAACGTACACTGACCGAGGGCAGGATTTTTTTTTAATATCCAACCTTGTTTTCCTAATAGAGGTTAAAAAATTATTCAAAGTTCGATCCGTGCACCTAGTCCCGCACCCCTATTCCCCCACCTCTAGCTCGCCTCCCCAAACTTCTCATCACTTTTTCCTGCCTTAATTTCCCCAACTTCCCCTCTACTCTTTTTAAGCCTAACTTGCCCTACTTCTCCTCCATTTATTGCCCCTCGCCCCCTTAATTATCCCTCACTTCTCCTGCTGTCCCTCCTCCTATTTCCCCTTAATCTTCCTACTAACCCTTCCATCCTTTCTCCACAGTTTTTCTAACTTCCACTCTCATCATTTTTCCTCACTTCCCCAACTTTCTCTTTAATCGTTTCCCAAAACTTTTTCCTACTTACCCCTCTTATTTACCCTCACTTTTTTTTACTTCTCCTTCCCTTAATTCCTCTTAATCTTCCTACTAACCCTTCCATCCTTTCTCCACAGTTTTCCTAACTTCCACTCTCATCATTTTTCCTCACTTGCCCAACTTTCTCTTTAATCGTTTCCCCAAACATTTTCCTACTTACCCCTCTTATTTACCCTCACTTTTTTTACTTCTCCTTCCCTTACTTCCTCTCAATTTTCCTCACGTCCGTTCCGTTTTCTCCACACTCACTTATTATACTTCCCCTCCCTCTATTTTTCTTAACTTCTCCTACTTCCCCTTCCCTCATTTACCCTAATACACTCTACTTACCCTACCAACATTCCCCCTAACTTACCCAACTTCTAGTCCCATCATTTTTTCTCAATTCCCATAATTTCCTCTGAATTTTTCTACTTCCCCTTCCCTTACTTGCCCTCATTTACGCTCACTTTCCTTTCCACTCTCTTTACCCCTTACTTTTCCTACTTCCCCTCCACTTACTTTCCCTGAATTTTTCTACTTCCAATAAACTAATTTACTCTAAGTCACCCTACTTACCCACCCCACATTTCCCCTCACGTTCCCGACATCCATAATTTCTCCTCATTTCCTTTACTTTCCCCTCCAGAATTTCTCCACACTATTCCTAATTCCTTGCCTTTACTTCTTCTAACTCCCCTTATTTGTCTAAACTTTCCCTACCCCTTCCCTCATATTCCCTCACTTCACTTACTTCCTCTCCCATAATTTCCTCTAATTTCCCCTCCTCTCCTTTACCCTACTTCCCCATCCGTCATTTCCCCTCACTTGGGCTACTTCTCCGCTCATAATTTCCCCTCACTTCTCTTTACTTCCCTTTATCGAGGAAAAGTACAACAGACGGACAAATTAACACCTTAGTGAAATTATAAGGTTTTTTTCACGATTTGTGACAAAGGGGAGGGAGTGGGAGAATGTGATGGAAAATATTATTAGGAACAACTATTTTTTTTTAATCTTAACAAAATGAAAATTATTGCTTTTATTTTACAAGTAAAGCATCCACATACAGAATTCGCACTATTTTCCCTATTCTCCTTTTTCAAGAATTCTACTTTTTCCCCTGTTTTCAAGAAACTTCCCCCCTTTTTTCGTCTAAATTCGAAATAGTTTTCGGAAAAGTTCAAAATTTTAGATTAAAAAGTGTACTATGAAGTTCTTGGTTTACACTTTGTATCTTTCAGTTAAAAACTCTACTATTTGCTGGAAATTTTAACTATTTTTTTTAAATTGGTGTTTTTTATTATCTTAAAATTAATTTTCTTAACTGAAAATTTATCTATTTTTTTAACTGATTACTTTTAGTCGAAATTTCAATTAATAATGTTTTTTGTGCACATTTTTTGGTTAAATGTTGAACTGCTTCGTTAAAAAAATCATTTTATTTGGGTCAGCATGCATGTCTTTTGGTTAAAAATGTCACTAATTGGTAACAGATTTTACTTTTTTTTATTGAATATTCTATTATTTGATTGAGAGTTCTGCTAAATGTTAAAAAGTGATTGTACTTGTTTAAAATTGAAATATTTTATTTAAATTAGAACTTTTTTATTAAAAAATTAATTTTTTTAATGTAAAATTTTACTATTCTACTTTTGGTAGAAAATTGATCATATAAGTCGAAATTTTAACTATTTTGTTTTTCATTGTAAATCCTTATTTTTGGGTTTAAAATTCTATTACTTGATTGAAAGTCCAACTGCATTGTTAAAAATTAATTTTATTGGTTGAAAACTGAAGTATTTTGTTAAAAAAAATGTTTGGGAAAATTAATTTTTTAAACTGCTAATTGGACCATTTCACTTTTGGCTGCATCTTGATCATTTTTAGATGCATTTTCAACTATTTGGTTCAAAATTTATTTATTTTGTTATGAATTCGTCTTTTTCGATAGAAAATTAAGATTTTATATAAAAAATTCAACTAACTAACAACTTATATATTTATTTGAGAGATGAAAGACCAGCTAAAAATTATTTGTATGGTTGCAGAATTCATTTTTGGTTAAAAATTATAGTTCTTAGATGAAAATTCAATTATTTGATTTTATATGTATGTGAAATGCCGGTAAAGTTGTTAAATTCCTTCATGCCCCTTAAAATCAAAATTGTACAAATGTTTCAAAATTTTATATTTTATTTCCTAAAGTTTTGTAGAAATTTGATAAATTCCTTTAAGATCATTGAATTATTTGGAAATCACAAAAATCCATTAAAATAAGTAGAAATCTTCAAAATATTTTCACACCTTTTTAAATCATTGGGGATTCAATAATAAAATCCATTGTCTCTTTTGAAGTATCATTAAATACCTTAAAGGCCCTTAACATCGAGCGTAAATACTTGAAAACACCATAGAATCCCTTGAAATAATATTTGACTTAATTTCTTTTTTCGAAATTTTCATGAATTGTAGAAAAATAATTGAGATCTTATTCAATCCCTTTAAATACTAAAAATTTCTTTGAAATTTCTTAATTTTTTTTGTTTAGTCTCTTGAAATTGTTGTGAATCTTTCGAAATATATGAATTTATTATCGTAAAAATCCACTACAAATCTTTGAAATCCCTAGTCATTTAAAAAATTGTCGGAAATCGAAGTAAATCCTTTAAATCTTATGAAATTCTTCTAAATAAGTTTTAATTCCTTACAATTTAATTTCATTTCTAAAATTCCGTAAAAAACCCCTTGAAATTGTGCTAAAAATGTTTGTAACTCGTGCACAATTGTTTGAAATCTTTTGAAATTCTTCAGAATTTGTTTAAATAGTCTCAAATACTTTAAAGTGCCTTGACCTCTTTGGATTTAAAACTAATTTTAAATGATTTCATCGGCTTTCTAGAAATTATAAATATTTTCACGGATTTCATCAAATTTCTAACCACTCCAAGGGATTTACGGGATTTTTATGTTTTCCAAAAATGTCAAAGGATTTCAAAAAATTTGGTAGGATTTCCAAAGATTTCAAGGGTTTTCTAGTGAAGTTTCGAAAATAAATAAAGGGAAATTCTAAGGGATTTTTAATGATTATATAGGTTTCAAATATTTCAAGGGATTTTAAACAATTTTATAGAATTTTTAAATATTTCATGGGGTTCTAGAGAACTTTGATAAATAAATAAAATTTCATTGAATTCAAGTGAATTTTAAATATTTCAAGTAATTTCACATGATTTAAAGGATTTCATTCATTCTCTATTGATTTCAAGAGATTTCAACGATTTCTAGGGATTCTAACCTTTTTCCCAGAAAGCTGTAATAAATGAGTTTAATTTAATTCACATTCAAGTGATTTCAAATAATTTATAATTTCTTAAATATTTTTTACTTTTCAAACAATTTTAAGAAATTGTAATGTTCTCTAAAGGATTTCAGAAAATGTAAATATTTCAAGGATTTTCCAAGAATTTTATAGAATTTTTAAATATTTCATGGGGTTCTAGAGAAATTTGATAAATAAATTAAATTTCATTGAATTCAAGGGAATTTTAAATATTTCAAGTAATTTCACATGACTTGAAGGATTTTATTAAGTCTCTATAGATTTCAAGAAATTAAAAATATTTCTATGATTTATAATTTTTTAAATATATGCTTACGTGTTCCAAAAATTTTAATGAATTTTAAAGGACAATTTTGTATAACTTTAAAACATAAATAAAATTTCATTGAATTTAAGGGGGATTTAGATATTTCAAGTATTTTCATATAATTTAAATGATTTTATTAAGTCTCTAAGATTTTTAAGAGATTTTAAATATTTATACTTTTTTAAATGGATTTTTAAGTTTTCCGAATGTTTTAAGGGTTTCCGAAGAATTTCAAGAAATATAAGAAAAATTGGGAGATTTCTAAGAATTTTGTAGGATGTCCAAAGATTTTAAGATATTTCTACTGAGTCTGAGAAAATAAATTAAATATTCAATTTGAAGGAAGTTTGGTCAATTTCTAAGGTTTCAAGTATTTTTAAGATGTTTCAAGCAATTTAAGAACTTTGAATGATATTAAAGATTTATCGGGATTGCAACATTTTTTCCAAAATACTTTAATAAATAAATAGTTTGAATAATATTCAAAAGTTTCAAAAAGACTTATACTTCTTTTAATATATTCTTACGTTTGCCAAAAATTTTAAGGTATTTTAAGGAACTCTAACGGATTTCAGAATATGTAAAATACTTTAAGGGATTTCAAACATGCAATGTTTCTATGCAATGATTCTAATTTTTCTCGAGACAAACTTTAATGAATAAGTTTCATTTGATTTACATTCAAGGGATTTTAAATGACTCATATTTTCCGGAATAAATTACATTTTTTTTCAAAGATTTTAATAGATTTAAAAATATTAACAAAGGTAACAAGAGATTTCTAAATTTTATATATTGGTTTCAATTAAGTTTTGATAAATTGTAAAGATATGAAGGTAATTCGCAAATTTTAACTGTGTAAACATTTGCGCAGAATGGATGGTGTAGTTTCTTTAAATTTTAAAATAATTTCGTTAATGTTTTTCTATTTGTTTTTCCAATGCTGATTATCCTGTAACTGTTTTCTACATCTTGATTTTCTGTAGTAAATTTTGTATAATCCAAGGAATCTATCGCAATCTCATGCAATATTTTGCAATCTTCCAATCTTGCAGAAAAAGCGGAACGGCATGGATGGAAAGAAAAAAAGAAAAACCCTAAAGGAAAGGGAAAGGGGAACGGGAAAGGGACAGGGACAGGGAAAGGGAAAGGGAATGGGAAATTGAATGAGACCAGGAAATATCACATAAATCAAAGGAGAGGAATAGCAGAGTAAGAAAAACAATTGAGAGGGTAAGGGAGAGGAAGATAAAATTATAATAGGAAAAAAGGCCTTATTGTTTAGATTTACTTGATAATTTTCGAAAATTTAATTCAAATTGTTAATTTAATCTTTCGAAAAATTTTAAAATAGTAACGTTTAATTAAAAGCAGCTTATTTCTTCGGACAGAAAAACTTTGAATAAGCCTTGTTATCGTTTGATAAAACTTGGGTAAAATGTGCGAAGTACAGATTTGACGTTATCGGGGGTTGCTTGTGAAAAAGTTTACCATCCCTAAAAATAACGCGATAGATAATTGCTCTTCGACTTTCAAAAACTCCGCATGCAGAAAATATTTTTATTCGATTTCTGAATGGAAAAGTTACTTTAATCGCAACTTCTCAAAGTTTTGCCTCTATTTCACTTAGAACTAAAAATAGAAAAAAATTCGAAAATTCTGGAAAGGAAAGGAAAAGAGAAAGAAAACTCAAAGTTAAGAAGAAAGGAAAGGGGAAAGGAAACCAACGAGGAGAATTTTAAAAGAAGGGAAATACAGAAGTACACAATGAAGAAAAATATTACGGATACTTACAATTGTAATAGACGACATGAAAATAAGAGGAGATCCAGGGCCGTCAGAAATTGGGGAAAGAGGGGGACTGAAAAACACTTTGAACACCATGCAATTAAAAAAAATGTGCCTTTTTTCCTAAAGAATTAACTTTTGCGGCCGCGTAGGATTGCGAGACACGAGAGACTGAAGCTTAGACACATCCAGGCCAACACATAGTCTCGCAAACCTTACGAACTCGCAACCCCCGAACTTCCGTTCTCACCCCCACCTGAACTTGCTTAATAATATTTTCCTATGCTCACGTGTCTGTTTTCACCCCATCGCCACTCGCCTACTTTCCAGTGATCAACACCATTGCGATTGATTCTTTCTGCGTTTTTTTAAATTTAACATTTCTTC
Organism: Acraspis erinacei; assembly: GCA_035041075.1. Taxonomy (NCBI): domain Eukaryota; kingdom Metazoa; phylum Arthropoda; class Insecta; order Hymenoptera; family Cynipidae; genus Acraspis; species Acraspis erinacei. Next base: position 6,545,858 of record JAWWLR010000128.1, read on the forward strand.
CTTTCCCACCATCAACTTTTCATTTTTCTTTCCTACTCTACTCTTAGGGATCGTCCAAAAACTACGTTACCACTTTACGGGGGGGGGGGGGGGTCTCACAAAAACTACGGTTCGTAACGGGTAGGATGGGTCCCGGTAAAATTAACGTTAATTTTAAAATTTAGCGAAATTTTATTATAAAAGTACTACATATGGTAACGTTTTTAGTACGTTTGCAGATGAAGAATGTTTTGTAGCAAATTTATATTTTTTTTAGAAATTTATGTTTTTAGTTGAAATATCAATATTTTGGTTGCGAATTTTGGAATTTTATTACAAATTCATCTCTTTTGTAGTAATTTAAACATTTTTGTTTAAAAATTCATCTTCTTTAATTGAAAGATCATCTTTTTGGTTTTAGACACTTGAAATTTATTTAAAATGCATCTCTTTTTAGTAGTAAATTAATCATTTTGTTAAAAAAATTCTTTTTAGTATAAAATTGAACATTTAGGTTGTGAATTCCTAAATTTTATTAAAAAATCGTCTTTTTGATCATTAATTAACGTGTTTGTTTCAAAATTTATCTTTTTTAAGTGAGATTTCAATTTTTTGTTTAAGAATTCTTGAATTTTGTTAAGAATTTGTTTTTTTGGTAATAAATTCATCTTTTTTTTAAAAATTCAACATTTTGGTTCAGTATTCTTTAATTACATGGAAAATAATTTTTTTCTTCTAAATTTATCTTTTTATTAGAAAATTCGTCTTTTTTAGTTGAAAAGTCAACTTTTTGGTTTCGGATTCTTAAATTTCATTGAAAATTATTCTTTTTTTAGTAAATTAATCTTTTTGTTTAAAAACTTATCGTTTTAAATCAACATTAAATATTTTTTTAAGAATTCTTAAATATTATTAAAAATTCGTTTTTTTTATAGTAACTTAGTCTTTTTGATTAAAAATTCATCTTTTTTAATTGAAACTTCAACTTGTTGGTTTAGACCTCTTAAATTTGAATAAAAAGTCATCTTTTCCCTAGTAAATTAATCATTTAATTTACAAAATTGTCTTTTTAGTTGAAAATTGAACAATTCGGTAGTGAATTTTTTAATTTTATTAAAAATTCGCCTTCTTGATAATAAATGAACGTGATTGTTTCAAAATTCATATTTTTTCATTGAGATTTCAACTTTTTTTAAGAACTCTTAAATTTAGTTAGGAATTCGATTTTTTTTTAGTAAACTGATCTTTTTGTTTGAAAATTTATGTTTTTAGTTGAAGACTCAACATTTCGGTAGCGAATTCTTGAAATTTATTAAAAATTCGTCTTTTCTTGGTCTTAAACTAGTCTTTTTTGTTTCAAACTTTATGTTTTTAGTTTAAAATTCAACATTTCGTGGGCTAATGTTTAAATTAGATTAAAAACTTCGTATTTTTGGTAGCAAATTAATCTTTTTGTTTCAAAATTTATCTTTTTTAATTAAAACTTTAACTTTTTTAGAACTTTAAATTTTATATATATTTAGAATTCGTTAGTTTCATGCAAAATTCTGTTTTTTAGTAACTTGATATTTTTGTTTAAAAATTTATGTTTTTAGTTGAAGAGTCAACTTTTTGGTTCAGAATTCTTCAATTTCATTGAAAACTCTTATTTTTTGTAGTAAATTAATATTTTTGTTTAAAAATGTATGTTTTTAGTTGAAAATTCAACTTTTGGTTGAGAATTCTTGAATTTTATTAAAATCAGTTTTTTTCAGTAGAAAATTTATCTGTTTGTTTAAAAATTCATCTTTTTTATTACAAATTTAACATCTAGGTTTCAGAGTTTAATTTTTTTCTTAAAAATACATTTTTTGGTTCACGATTCAAAATTTGAGTTAAAAATTCATCTCTGTTAGGAAATTGAACTGTTTTGTTGGAACTCCCTCTTTTTTTATATAAAATTAACTTTTTAATCAAAATTTAATATTTCTGATTTAATAATTCAACGGTCTAGTATAGAAATTTCGCAATTTTGTCTTGAATTTTGTCTATCGCACAATATTTCAATTTCCAATCCAAAGCAGTTGAATTTAACCAAAAAATACGAATTTTTAACCAAAAACGAGAAATTTTCATCAGAACAAGTGAATTTTTTAATAAAAAATATCAATTTTCCTTAGTTGACTTTTAAATTGAATTTTAAAGCGAAAAATATAAATTTTCAAAGGAAATAATTGAAATTTCAACCCAAAAAAACGGTCTTCAATAAAATACATGAATTTTAGACTAAAAATGTTAAATTTCTAACTAAAATTATAAATCTTCAACAAATAACATAAATTCTTAAAAACATAGTTGAACTTTCAACACAAGAGATAAATTTTCTAACGACAAAGAACAGTACTTAACTTTTCAGTAAGAAAACAAATTTTGAACAAAATATTCTATTTATTTTTTCGTAGCTTGTGTCGTTTGACAAAACTTTAATTTTTTTTATTTTTAATATTATTTTTTACGACTAAAAGCAAAAACTATGCGTACTATCAAAAAGTTATTAATGACAAATTTGTAGATCTTTTCAGGGCGCGCAATTTTAATTCATTCATTTTTTTCGGACAGAATAAAAAAGAAATTTAAATCTAAAATTACGAGCTTCAAACGAAACTTTCGAATTTTTTAAGGAAAATAGTGATTTTTACACGGCATTGTTGAAGTTAATGAAAAATAATTGTTAAGAAAATAGTTAAATTTTGAAAATAAACAAGGTTTTTAACTAAAATAAGAAATAGGCAACCAAAAAATTAATTTTTAACCAATTAGTTCCACGTTCAACCATTCAATTGAATTTTCAACCAAAAAATGAATTCTCAACAGAAAGTGTAATAGTTGATATTTCAATCAAAAATATTTTGATTTAAACCAAAAATAGCATTAAATATAAAAACTTTCAATCTAAAGGTACGAATTTTAAACGAAACAATAAAATTTTCAAAGGAAAAGAATTATTTTCTGAACAAATATTTTGACGTATAGAAAACAAAATTATTTTTAATAGAATAGTTAAATTTTGAACAAAGAAAGTTTTTTTAACTTAAATAATGAACAGGCAACCAAAAAATTAATTTTCGGCGGGAATTATAATAGTTGATATTTCAATCCAAATTATTTTTATTTTAAACCCAAAATAGCATAAAATAGAAAAAATTTTAATCTAAAGATGCGAATTTGAAACAAAACAGTTAAAGTTTCAAAGGAAACGAATGATTTTTTAACAATTATGTTGACGTTTAAAAGAAAAAATAATTCGTAACAAAATAGTTCAACTTTGATAAAAAAGGCTTTTTTAATTTAAATAATGAACAGGCAACCTAAAAAATAATTTTTTGATATAATTAGTTCCACTTTCAACTAATTAATTGAATTTTCAACAAAAAAATAAATTCTCAGCGGAAAATATAAAGTTGCATTTTCAACCAAAAGGAACAACTTTTGATCAAAATGTTTTAATTTTCAACAAAACAATAAAAATTAGGTTTAGTTTATCGAAAATTCCCTGACTAAACAAGTTATCCCTGTTATTCCCAAATTTCCCATAACTATCTCGAATTCCCTGACCGGTACCAACCCTAAAAAAGTACCGTAAATCAAAAAAAGAAAAGAGAGGAAAAAGGGGTTAAAATTGCTCAACTGCAGGGACTACTTCTTATCAAAATTTAAGATTTA
>JAWWLR010000128.1:6572504-6584995 GCA_035041075.1 Acraspis erinacei
GGTCGTTTTTTCAGATTGCAATGGAGACATTTTGTGGTGGTTGTCCAAATTTGATCATTATATTCTTGATTTATTTTCAGGAATTTTTCACAAAGCTAAAGTGTTATGTTAAAAGTAGGAATTTTTTTAGATGTTTAAAATTAGAAAAACTAATTTACGACGAAAAATCCTAAAATTGCATGACTTTCAATTTTTCCAAATTGTAAATCTTGATCGAAATTGAATTATTTTTGTTGAAAATAACCGATTTTAGGTGAAAAACGTTAATATAAACTAGCATTATACAAAAACGTCTTATATTCCTTTAAATCTAATGTATTTTCAGTAAAAATACGAATTTCCAGTGTACAGCTGCAACTTAATCTAAAATTTGGTAAGATATTATGAACCTGGTTTGAAATCTAATTTAAAAAATAATAATAACCGGCTTCCTATAAAAAACGTGAATATAACCTTAAGCTGTTAAAAAATTCAAAACATTGTTCGAGCTATGAATAATTTTATTTTGAAATAAAAATTCGGTGTGTAAAACGCTAACGCGACTAAAATTTTTAGAAAATTATTAATGTTTACGATCTATTAATTTTTGTTTAAACTTCTATATGTCTGGTGGAAAAAACGCCAACAAAACAAAAAAGGAATATAGTTGCAAATGTTTATTCTCTGAAATCTAATAATTCTTAATTCAAAATAGCCATTTCTATCATTTAATGCAAACATAACTCATAAATTGTTGAAAAATAGAAATCCGAATTATTTTATATTAATGTTCTTCTTTTTAATATTAATTTTTAAGTGGATTATTTTTGTTTAAAATACACGATTTGCGATCATAAACGCTAAACTAATCCATTACTGTTCAAATATTGTAATTATTTCTTGAAATCTAATTTTAGACGAAAAACATTAACATAACGCTACACAAATTTTTATTGTTGTTTCCTGCTTACAAAAACCGATTGCCGGTGAAAAATGTCAACCGCTAGAAATTGTTTAATATTTAAGTAAAAAAGATGTTTTAATCAAGAAAAATATAATTTTAGGTAAATTATAATTTAAAGGGGAAAACAATTTTTAATAGTGGATAAAAATCGGTATTAACTATTGTTTTTAAAATTTTCTTCCTTTATTTCCTTTAAAGTTATATCAATATAATTTTCTTTGGTTTCTCTAAAAAATTCAAAAAAATTTTGAAGATTTCTAACATATGTCGAAAAAATTTGTAGAAAATTTATAAAATTATTTTTTTCTTAAGGTTTTTACCACGTTTGATCAAAAATTTGTTTCTGAAACATTTTTAGGACTTTATAAGCTTGGAAAAAGCTCAAAATATTTTATAAAGTAAGAATTAAAAATCAATTTAAATATTCCTAGGAATCTTAAGAAAGTTTTTTTATTCTCTAGAAACCTTTATCAAATATTGAAACTACTTCCAAATTGTGTGTCAAAATCTTCAAAAATCTACATTTTATTTTGGTTTTCTGAAATCTTTTTTAATTTCAAATTAATTTTCAAATGTCTGAAAAACTTCTGAATACATTGAAACTGATTCGAATTCTTCCTATAACTTTGAAAAAATTCCGTGAAATTAAAACAGTTTCGTAAAAGTCTTTCAAATTCTTTTTGACAATTTTTGAAATATTAGAAATCCTTTTAAGCATTCTCTTAAAATAAAGTCAAATTATTTACAGTTTTTCCAGAAATCTTAATAAAACTTTCATATTCTCTTGAAACATTTCCAAATTCTTGAAAAGCTTCTAAGCTTTTGTTCTAAATCTTCAAAATTGTCCTCTTTTTTAATTTTCTCTAAACATTCTAAATTTAAAAATAACAATAGATTTGTCCAAAACTTTAGAAATACCTTGTAATGTTTTAAAATCTTTTTGAATATTCTCTCAAAATTAATTTTTTAAAGTAAAGAATCACTTTTAATAGATCTCTTTTTAAATTCTAAATTATAATGATTGAAAATTGTTTTTCAAAATTTTGAACAATCTACATTTTGCTTAACATGCCTTTAAAATATAAGCTGCAAAATATTTTTGGAAATAATTCAAAGTTGTTTAGTAATATCAAAATTTATATTTAAAAATAAAACAAGAAAAAAATCTGAATCATTTTAAATTTTCCAGAATCAACCCTTTTTCGATATTTTCAAAAAAGCAAAAAAAAGAACAAAAATAGAATCCTTAGATCTCGTTAAAATTTGACGCATTATTTTGTTCTAAAAATAATCTAAATTTTGTCAAGAGTTGCGTTCTAAAATTTATTTTGAACCTCGTTTTTTTTATTTCGTTTCCCTGCAGTGCTCTATATAGATTTTAGAAAATACGGCAACCCAAAGTTATTAAAATTCTTTCCGTTTTCAAGCATTTTTTATATTTGTATTACCATAGACATTTTTTAAACAATCTGTAATTTTGTCGTTAACTAAAAATCACTTTTCTATTCAAAAACAGCTTGAGGAATCCCACACTTTTTGAGAATGTAGAAAAGAAACGTTTAACACCAATATTATTGCAAATATTAAGTTAATTTAAGAAAAGATTTGTTTAAATATTTTTGAAAATTTTAAAGTGTTATTGAACAAAATTACCGTTCTGAGATGGGCCTCACTCTAACAGCTACTTTTATGTTGGCCATATCTTCATTCTCTGAATGACAAGAACCATAATCATTGACACTATTTTAATTCCATTGATGCAGTTTTCCACACAATCACTAATTCACTATTATCACTTTATGATTTTAATTAACATTTTATTTTAAAATTTTAATGATATTTTTCTGAGCTACCTGTATTTTAAATTAAATGTAAACAATTTATTAAAAATAAACAGAAAAAGAGTGAATTAATGTGCTCTGATGTACATTTATTGCACAGTCTTTCACATTAATTGTTATAAATTTTAAGTAAATAATAGTGCAATACAAAGTCTCTACAATTCTGGACGAAGAATTAAATCTGTTAGGGCTCAATTGTTGCTTAATTATAATTATAAAAATGGAATTTTACACTGAAAATTTTTGTTTTAATGTTCTCTTTTGCTTTTTGGTTGAAGGCTCATTAATTCCGCGATTTTACTTCTGTTTAAGTCTCATATTACAGTCACACACGCCGGTTGTACTCGTATTTTTAGAACGATTCAAAGCACATTCTGCATGTATATAGAAAAGAGGCTGAAAAGTCTTTGGCGCCATATCTCTCGAAACTGTCACTAAAAATCAGATTTAAAAATAAATTTTGAAACATTTATAAAAATAAATTACAATTAATACATTATTATATTTAACTATAACTTAATTTATTATATTTAACACTGAAAATATTATCAAATTAATACTAAAATAATTTATGAATATTATTTTTCAAACTGGTGCGAAATTAACCGTAGATCTAATGTCAAACTTCGCGCGCAAATATCGGCGAGACATTTTTCGCGCGAAATTCAAAAATGTCAATTTCATTTTCTTAATTAAAAAACTTAACGACTTTAAATCAATGTTATTTAAGGAATTAAATCACTTTACTTGATTTTTTTGATTAAAGATAAGATTGCGGTTGAATATGCAAAACGACAGAAATTAAAATTATATATTTCTTATGTAGATATATTATTTGTTTAAAAATGAGTTGAAAGTCGCGGGTGCACTAGATGGGTGCACGTGTTATACTGCTGAGATGAAAATAACGAGCAGTAAGAAAGTAGAGTCCGAGACCGGCTTTTGCTGACTTTACCCCACCCTAAGAACAGCTGAGATCTTTTAGGCATTGGGGTTTCCGAGACCCCGTTTGGATATACTCTTCCTTTTTCGCCTGGATATTCATAGATCGCATAGACCGAGCGCAAGAGGTTCCCCACTCACAATTAGGTTCTTTAATGGTAGATTTTAGTCGTCTATGTGCGTGCATTTAAGGGTCACATCCTATATTTATTCCTATTTAAAAACTACGGTGGTCCAAAAATGCATTACAATTTTCTTTGTTCTCGAATTTTCATGCATATGAATGTTAGATGAATCGAATTGAAACTCTAAATTTCTCTTCACAATTAGCTAAAGAATACAAATTAATAATTATTTTTCAAATATCACCCCTAGCCTATTTTATAGGGTTCCCAAAAAAACCCATGAGTGAAAAATTTTGTTTTGTGGGTTTTTGACGCTAATTATGATTTTCTGATAGTTTTTTTTAGTACAAATTTTGTACGAATAATTAAAAGTTTGCATAAAATTTTTAAACAATTTATTACTGTTTTTAGCAATTTTATTTTAGAATAGAGTTAAAAAATCACGGTTTGTTCTGAAATATTGAACTTTTTGTCCACGTTTTGCATAGCATGAGTAGTTAAATGAGTAGTTAAATTTAACAAATATAATTGTTTAAACAAATTATTATTTTTTATAACCATTTCCTGCTATGTTAATACTAGGTAGCTGCGGTTTTTCTGAAATTTTCCACTTTTTTCGACATTTCACTTAGAATGAGACAACAATAAATTTAATTTAACAAACATGATTGTTTAAATAATTGATGACACTGCGAGAAAGTTACGGTTTTTCTGAAATATTCAACTTTTTCACTTTTCACTTCCGATAATAATTAATAAAAGTTAAAAAACATAATTATTTAAACAAATTATTATTGTTTAAAACTACCTGCTCCTATATTAATGCCACATCGTTGCGATTTTTTTCTGAAATTTTACACTTTTCATCAACTTTTAACTTACAGTGAGTTAATTATTAAATGAGGGTAACAAACATGATTGTTTAAACAATTGATTATTATTTTTAATAATATTATCTTAGAATACTGCTTGAAAGTTCCGGTTTTTTTTCTAAAAAATTTTAATTTTTGATCATTTTTAACTTCGAGCTAGAAAAAATTGATAAGATTTTTAAAAAATTGTTAAAACAAATTAATATTGTTTAAAACTACCTTCTCCTATAGTATTACTATGTAATTGCGATTTTTTCTGAAATTTTCCAAATTTTGTCAACTTTTCACTCAGAATGAGATAATTATTAATTCAGCTTGACAAACATTATTGTTCAAACAATTGATTATTATTTTTAATAATATTATCTTAGAATTCTGCTTAAAAGTTGCGTTTTTTTCTGAAATTTTCTACTTTTCGTTCACTTTTAACATGGAGTAAGTCAATAGCTAGACAATTTTAATAAAAGGACAAAGTTTAATAAATTATTATTGTTTATAACCATCTTCCCCTACGCTAATGCAAGATATTTTCGGTTTTTTCTAATAAAATTTCCAATTTTTCCCAAATTTTCACTTCGAATGAGTTTATAATTAATTAACGTTAACGAAGATAATTTTTTAAACAATTTATTAATATTGTAAATAATATTATCTTTCAATAATGCCAGAAAGTCGTGGTTTTTTCTGAAGTATTTAACTTTTTGTCCACTTTTTACTTGCAGCGAGATGTATATCATAAAAATTTTACAAACATAATTATTTTAAGAGATTTTTATTTTTTTGCAACTACATTCTCTTATAGTAATGCTACATAGTTGCGGTTTTTTCTGAAATTTACCACTTTTTGTCAACTCTCACTTATATTAAGGTAATAATTAATTCATGGTAACAAAAATAATGGTTTAAACAATTTATTATTATATTTATTAAGATTTTACTTAAATAACAGTAGATAGTTGCATTTTTTTAAATTTTTAACTGTTTGTCAATTTTTCAAATAGAGTAAGGAAATAAATAATTAAGGTTACCAAATATGATTATCTAAATCATTTATTCTTATTATTAATAATATTATCTGTGAATAATGCAAGAAAGTTGCGGTTTTTTCTTGAATATTTTACTTTTTGTCCACCTTTTTACTTACAGCGAGATAAAAATCATTCATTTTTAACGAAAATAATTATTTAAACAAATTATTATTGTTCTTAACTAACTTCTCCTTCAGTAATACTACAAATTTGCCGATTTTTTCAATTTTTGACTTTTGGTCAACTTTTCACTTATAATAAGGCAATAATTATTTCAAGTCAACGAACTTAATTATTTACGCAATTTATTATTATTTTAAATTATTTTTTTTTTTGAGAAATGCAATAAAATTGCGTTTTTTCCGAAATATTTAACTTTTCGTTCACTTTGCAAATTGTTTAAAATACATTTTTTTTTAATTCTGCAAAATAAAAAAATGGTCCAATAATCTTCCAGAAAATAACTTTAAATTTTCCCAGCAGTGTACAGAATTTGGTTTGATTCTCTCAAAACCTTTCCAAATTCATACAAAGCTTCTTCTTTTTTTTTACAAAATTACAAAAATCTAAATTTTTCTCAAAATTTGTATAATTTTCAAATTAAACATTTTTTGGAATCTTTTTAACATATTTAAATCTAAAGGTTTTTCCTTTTTAAAAGTTTCCAAACAATTTGCGAAATCTTCAAAAATACATCTCATTTTAAACTTTTCGGAATCTTCTCAAGATTTCAATTATTTTCGATTCTTTTCAAAACTACTGAAACGTCTACAAATAAAAAAATTTAATCTAAAGAAATTGTTTTAAAATCTTTCAGATTCTTTCTCGACATATTTTTAAATCTTAAAAACTTAAAATTACCCTTTTAAAAAGAATCTCGATAATTTTTTATGTTCTCATAATCTTGGTGTACGTGTGGTAGAAAAATAAAAAAATAAAAAAATATTGAAAAGTTAATATCAAATTATAAAAAATTTTAAAATTTCACCCTCGTAAACTCTAAAATAATTTATATCTTCAGTAAATATTATTCTTTAAAATACATCATTTTATCGTTTTTAATAAAAATGAACACTTATTGATAATTATTTTCTGTATATTCGATTAAAAGAATTATGGTAAATAATTCGAAATGTAAATACCTCGATAGGCGAGAGTATAATTTTTAAAAAAATATTTTGTTGAAAATTTGTCTTTTTTTTAGTTTTTTTCTTAAAAATGCAACTGTTTTGATTGAAAACATCTATTTTAGTGCAGGATTCAAGTATACTAAAAAAATTCATAATTTTTCGTTTAATTGAACTATGTTTGATTTAAATTAAAAAATATTTTTTGGTGAAAACATCAACTATTACATTTGTTGTTCAAAATTTATCTCTGCAAGTTGAAAATTAAAGTCTTTTCTTGAAAGTACAAATGAGCTCGATGGTATAAATTGTTAGATTAACTATGTAACTTTATGTGATATAATGGATAAAAATGTGGAATTTTAGGCTGGTTGTTCTATGGATTTTTTAAAATAATTAACAACTGATTAGGATTGTCATGAGTTTGACATCATATGGGAACAAACAATTAAAACTCCTTTATCATATATTACGAAATTTACCATTAAAATCTTATAGAAGCGGAATTTTTATTTTATAACCTCTTTTGAGTCAAGGGAGTAAGCGACACGAGCAGATAACTAATTCTGAACTGGGAGGCGCGCGCGCACACTTTTACTTAGGCTTGGGTAAAGAGTAGGGGGTGAAGGTGTGCTAAAGATCGGCTCGTGTGCTGTTACCATTTACATTTTAAGGTTAGTTCAAAGGGAAAAGTACCTCGTAGAAAAACCATGCAAGTTATAATGCCAAAATTTGACCTATATTTTCTGTAGATAATTCTCTGCTCGCTGATTGCTCATATGAACAGGATAGTTTTTGCCGTCGATTCGTTGGATCGAAAACAATTGAAAGGAATCTATTTTAAATAAAGAACACTAGATTTTACTGCTAATGGTTCACAATTTATTAGCAATGAATCTTCACCATCACTGTCTCAACTTCAGAACTTGTTGTTTTATCTCGTAATTCACAATAATTTATAATTGTTTATAAGGTGGCATCTTGCTTTCTTTTTAACAAGCAAGCTTATTTTCAATTGTTCATAAATCGAAAACAGTTAAATTGCCCAAGCTTTTTTGCTGTTCCCGCCTTTTTATAAACTATATTTTGGGCGGAGTAATCGCCGACTTTACCCTCTCAGCCAATCAAATCGCTGACGTCATGGAATTTAATAGTCATTTTACCAATTAAAAACTAGATCGGATGACTTCGCCTATTCGATTTAATATTATGTAATATAGATAATATTATGTTTGATATGTGTCATTTTTTTATTGAAATATCTAAACAATTTGGGTCCAAATTTCTCAATGAATTATCTCTAGGAATGCTATGAATCATACCTGTTCCTAATTGCGTAGTAGTCTATAAGTATTTCTTTGATGTTGAATACAATTTATACTTCTAATTATTTATATTATTTTTGGACAAAGGCAAAGTATTAAATAACGATTTTTTTAATTGCAGACGAAAATGTAGAAGGAAATGGAGAAGCCACGCTTGACAAAAATATTTTTTTTGCACAACACGTGACACAAACGGCGTGAGAGTGAAAAAGAGGAAAGAAAAAACATTTTTCTTCCCTCTCTGTTATTTTTGGACAAAAAATTATTTTCTTTTTTAGGAAATTTAAAAAATCTTTTTTTCCTGTTTCAGTAGGAAAATGTTATGGTTGTCGTCCAAATTTGGTCGTTCGATTGTTGTTTTTATTTCCAAGAATTCTGCACACAAATTTCATTATTGGACATTAAATAGGATTTTCAATTTGATTTTAATCTCATTTGAATTTCTTTAATTTTTATTTGATATTTATGATAGTATGTACTATGTAACACCAATAGCTTTAAATTATAGCACAAACAGAAGTCATCAATCTCAATCCACGGATGCTGTAAGGGAACGTTCATTGATAAGGGATCATACTTAATTTACGTAACAGCTCAAGGAAGAGGGAGGGGTCGAGCGATTTTGTTACGGTTTGTTACAATAGTGGGAGGGGGTCCTTCATTCATGTACGTAATTTTTTTAAATTTGGAAATAAAGCAAGTAACTGGCAGAAATTTTTCAAAAGTTTAATTTAAGAAAAAATCAGGGAATTTTATTGATCGGGAAAAAGTCATAGATAGAGAAAAAAATCAGACAAGTTAGAGAATTTCTATCACTTTAAATAACGTTGAAGCAGAATAAATTTATAAAAATTTGATATTTATTATTATTATATTATATATTATATATTATATTATTATTATATTTATTTATTTTAATTTAAAATTGTTTTATTCCATTTATAAAAGATTTTAGGTTAAAAATATTACAAGTTTACGATTGTGATATTTAATAATTAGTGGCCAGGGCCAGTAATTTACTTTCCTTGCATCGATATTTATATATCTTTTTTTTCGTAGTTGCTTTCTCATGAAGATTATCTTTTAGTTATAAATTTTATTCATTGTTTGAAGATTTAACAATTTTGCTAAAAATTAATTCTTTTTTATCAAAAATTCAACTGTTTTGTTGAAAAGTTAACTATTTCGAGGAAAATTGACTTGTTTTCTTTAATTTATATTTTTTTTCAACAGACAACTAGAATTTTTCTTGGAGAAAAATTCCACTATTTTTGTTTTTAAATTTTTCAAAAAAAATTGCTGTTTTAACAAAAAAGTCATCCTACTTTGTTAAAAATGCAACTGTTTGTTTAAAGATTCAATTATTTCGTAGAAAATTTACTCTTTGGTTGAAAGTTTAACTATTTTGTTGAAAATTGATTTTTGTTAATTGAAAATTCAACTGCGGGGGCAAAAGTTAAACAACTTTATTGAAATATTTTTTCGGAATAAATGTTTATCTCTCCTTCAAAAGTCACCTTTCGTTTAATTTTTTTGAGCAGAAACTTTATTTTTTCTGGTTAAAAATTCAATTTCTGTACAGAAAATTCGTCTTTAGGTTTTAGCTCGTTTTAACTGGTTAACTCGTTTTTTGGTTTTTAAATTTATTTTCTTAATGAAGTTTCATCTTTTTTGGTTGAAAGATCAATTATTACACGTTTTTTGTGTGCTAAAATTCAAGTATTTATTAAAAAATCATCTTTTACTGTAGAGGTCATTTTTGTTTGTTGGTAATGAATAATAAATATTATTGAATGTTAGAAATATATACAAGCATGTATAACATGTAATACAAGTATGTATTACGTTAAATTAAAAAAATTCCCATTTTTTTCGCGTCCCATATTTGTTTAGATACCATGAACTACGTACATTAATGGGGGGGGGGGAGGGGTAGACATTATTTGTTACGGTCCATTACAGGGGGGTGGGAGGGTCTTGGAGAGGACCTAGAATCCGTTACGCAATTTAAATAGGTCCCTAACATATATACGATTTTTACATTCTCATCCAGAGAATGTAAAATTTACCCCCGGTTTCTGTCAAGTGTCCACGTTTTGAGACCCCCGGAATCCGAAAAACAGGTTTTTATGAATGGGTCTGCCTGGCTGTGTGGCCTTGTGTCTGTGTGTCTGTAGATTTTTAGTTTTTTTAGCACGATAACTTTTGAAAGAATTGACAGTTTGCATTGGCATAGTGCCCTAAAATAAAGGTCAAGTTCGTCAGCCAGATATTTTGGATAAAAATTCAAAAAGTGAGCACATTTTGAATATTTTTGAGACCCCATTTTTCAAGATTAAAAAAGTCTCTGTACAATTATTTATGGTATTCAAAAAGACCAACAATTTCTCCTAATGACTTTTTTTGATAAAAACGAAATTACCAGAGTTATAGCATTTACATAATTTCAAAAAGCACATGAAAATGAACATTTTTCGCCAAATAACGCTCGATATGAAAAAAGGCAAGAGAACAAAAATGTTTCTTTTTGAATACCCTATAAGATTTTCCTCACGACTTTTTGAATTTTCTTGAAAAATCGAAAAATCAAATTTTGACAGCATAAAAAAAGAATGGAAAATAAAAAATTAAATTTTTCGGTTAACTGTGCAAAATAGGTGAAAAGGTGTGTAGACAAAAATTTTGCATTTTACAAAGATCTAAAAATTTGTTATGAATCACTTTTTGATAGGATTTATAGTTTTTGTTTTAATCGTGAAAAACATCATCAAAATTTTAAAAAAAATCTGCCCGCTACGTGGCACCTTCTTAATCACAACTTCTGTATTTTAATTTCTTTATCGTTTCGTGTGTGGGGTTTCAAACAATTTAATAAAAATTTAATAAAATTAATAAAAAAAATTAATAAAATTTCAAAAATTTTAAAAATTACTAAAAAAACGGGCAGAAGTTGCAATAAAATTTTTAATAGAAAAATTTTGTTTAAAGAATGCGCATTTTTTAATCGAGTCAATAACAATGTGTCTATTTTAATATGAATGCATGTTATTAATTGTAATAATATACATTTATGGAAATGATATACAATTTAAGGAGATATTCGTGTGCGAATTACGAGATACATGATCAGAATGTGTTCGTTAAAGCCGAAGGAGCTTTAACAAAAGAGAGTTCACTATCACCAAATTACTGTTGTCGGTGGTTTGATCTTTAGTTTAAAAAAATCTGTGGGAATATACAAAGACCGAGCGCAGAGCGTAAGGGAAATATATTATCAAGCGCGAAGCGCGAGAAGCAACAGTCGCGCGCCCTAGGCGCGTTCAAACTTGCGAGCGAAGCGACCCACGTGCGCGATGAGAATGTGCCCGCGAAGCGGACGGATTTTTTGAAAATGTAAAGCCGCTTTTAAATTAAAATTTTATATTTTATATTTAATATATGAACGATGTATTAATTATTTTCACTGTAAACGAGATTTTTTTTAAATGAAGTGATTTCAAATGATTTGAAATGATATCAAGAGATTGTAAGACACTTTAAAGTACTAAAAAGTGTTACAAAGAATTACAAAAACTTAAAGGATTTTACGGAAATTTTCAAAGCTTTTTATAAATTTCACGGTATTAAAAGGAATTATAAATTGTTTTAGGGTATTTCAATGATTTCAAGAATGACCTGATGTTTCACAATTTTCAAATGACGAATAAGAAAGAATTAAGACATTTAAAGGGAGTTTAGTGATTATTTCGGCAGAATTAAAATCGTTTTAAGAAAAATATTGCATGATAAATTAGAAATACAACAAATAATAATTGAAAGTGTATAACATCATAAAAAAAATTTCAATAGTCAAAGAAGGTTTCAATGATCAGATTAAAAAAAAATAATAATTAGAAGAAGGAAAACACATAAGAAATTCTTCGTACCCCCCGCCTCAAGTAAGAATTCGTAAGATTTTCTAATCCAGTAATCCAGTAATCCATTAATCCAGTAAGATTTTTTAATCTGTAACAAGTATTTACTATTTATATTTTCCGGTCTAATTCTGCTAATAAAAATGGTCTTTTTTCCAAATCCAATGAAATTTTTTTTTTAAACATCAAATTTGACAAAATGAGGACTTTTTAAGATTTTTCAATCATAAAATTGTATGGTGTAATAAAGATAAAGAAAACTATAATTGAGTAGCCTCGGCAGCTTTTTTATTTAACTTTTTCCTTTTAAATCATTAAATTAATTAGTTAATTTAAAGACAATTAATTACAAAAAATCTTAACCTTATTTACGT
>JAWWLR010000128.1:6606821-6618387 GCA_035041075.1 Acraspis erinacei
CGCCAAGTAGGGGTATCACCTCCCCTCCACCACAGACAACTGCAGTGGTACTTGGATTGCCTAATATTGGAACATCTTTAACTAACCCGTCACGCTATGATGCCATAGGCATCGCGGGAAATTCAAAATAACAAGCGATACAAATAATTATGCGTCTGCGTTCGCATCGATGCCATATATGGCACCCAGGGGCGCTGACGGGCTAATGTTACTATATGCAATTTAGGCGATTTTAACCATTCTCCTGCTATTGACGAGCGCCCGGAACTTCACATAGATAAAATGGCCATTTTTTCGTCATGTTTGTTTATTTATAAAAAACTGACAACCTACTTGAAAAATCCTGCTACACAAATCACTTACAAATCTTATCAGCTTTTTTCAAATTTTTTTGTCCAAATCGGATAATATTTGTGGGCTATACGTTATTTTGAACCAAAAAAGTCATTTTTTTTCTTGTGTATTACCATCAGAGAACACCAGAAATTTTTAACATTTTTTCAAACTAGATGGAGCTATATATTAAACATTTGTTGAATTAATTTTTTTCTGAAAAAGATCTTCTTTTTGAAGAAGGATTCTTCTTACGATCTCTTTAGTAGCTTAAGGGAAAAGGACCCGAGCAGCAATCGCAAGTTCTGTGTTTCGATTATAAACGCAGCTCGCACGGCCATTTTTTCAGCGCTCCTGATTGGTCCAGCTTAAACATTTTATAACTCACAAACTAAAACTTCAACTGACTTTTGGAAAAGAAATTTTCGATTTCTTTTTTGTTTGTTTATACAGCCATATTAATCGCGACACTTGAGACTGGGGTACCCTGTATTATACTATAGATGTAGCGAAAGTCGAACTTGCGATGCGCGTGATATGAAAAGGAATTAAAAATTCGCGGCACCTGTTTACTGCAAAGATTTTTATTGAGTACAAAATATATTTTAAATGAATTTATTTATATTAGAGGCACGATTAGCCAAATTATAATATGTTAATAAAGAAATAAATGAAATAAAGTAGTATATTTTGCGGAACTTTTTCGATGAGTAATAGAAAAAACACGAGTCATAACAAATCCCTCTCTCCGTTAGTGCATACAATATTTTTAAAATAAAAAATGGATTATTTCATTTATTGATTGATAGATACATACATTTTTGGAATTTTTTATCTCTATGGTAAATTTATAAACTAAGTAAAACTTTTCATTTTTTGACGTTTTGAACATTTCTGTAATTTTAAATTCAGAAGAATTTAAGGCAAATTTCTAAGACTACATTGCGAATTATAAAGAAGTTAAGTTGAACTCCTAATATTTAATTCTTTATTTCATAGAACTTCTCGTACATTCTAAACAATTGCAAATAATTCAAGGTAAATTTAAATAACGTCTAAAGAATAAAGAAAACTTTAAGGCTAGTTAGAAATAAATCGATAAATTCAAATAATATAAAGTTAATTGTGAGTACTTTGAAGAATTGAAAGGAGTTATGAATATTTTGAGAATAATTAAAAAAAATCCAAAGAATTTATTATGAATTTTAAGGAATTTCAATAAATTTGTGGGGAATGAGGAAGAGTTTATTCTGAATTCCAATGAATTCATAGCGGCATGTTAGGTTTTATTAGTGATTTCCAAGAATTCACAGTAAATTCTTTCGAATTCTAAAAAGTTTAATGGAATTGAAATTAACTAAAGGTGAATCTTAAAGAAATGTATTAATTAGCTGAATTCAAAGTGATTTCTCAGTAATCTGTGTTTAAAAATATTGAATCGTAAATTCCAAGGATTTTTTATGCATCTCTCAGAACTTCTAGGAAAGTCCAAAGAATTCGTTATAAATTTGAAGGAGTCTAAATAAATTTGTGGTGAATTACGAAGAGTTAATTATAAATTTGAGAGAATTACTAGTGAATTCAAAATATTTCCGAAAACTTCGAGGTAAATTAAAAAACATTAGGGGAGTTTAAAAAAATTGAAGGTGAATTCCAAATAAGTCAATTTATTAACTTTAATTCCGAAGAACACTACAAGATTTATTATAAATCATAAAGCATTTCAATAAGTTTCTGGTGAATTCCAAAATCTTCATTGTGAATTTTCACGAATTCGTGGTGACTTCTAAAAAAATATTTTAACTAAATTTGCTTCAACTAAAGATAAGATCATTTAAGTAATAATAATATAACAATTAAGGAATTAATAAAATAAAATATTAGGCTATGCTTCAAGAGGGAGAAGCGGGACTTTTTGAAAAGTACTATAAAAATACACGAGTCATAAAAATTTCCCGACCCCCTTGGAGCATACGATATTTTTAATAACAAATGCATGGTCTCAGACGTTTTTATTTTCTGCTCAAATTAAGAAATTTGGGAAACTTTATTTTTATTTCAACATGAACTTAGAAAATTCCTTGGAAGTTTTGAAAATTATGGAGACTTTTAAAATTTTTGAAATTCATAAATGAACAATTTTTCAAATTTCGAAAAATTTTGAAATTTGAACATGTTTGGAAATTTCCAAAACTTACGGAAATTCAGTGTTCGAAAATGCCAAAAATTTGCAGAATTTTTTCGTTATTCCAATGTATGAGTGGTGGATTTTAAAGAGATCATGGTGAATTCCAAAGAAACTCTAAAAATTAGTACTTTAATTAGTATTATAACGAGTGTCCAAAAATTTTAAAATAATTTACACTAAAATAACACTGTTTAAAAAAAATTATTGCAATTGAATATACACATAAATAAAGCTATTAGGATATACCGCCAATTAAATTTATTATACCATTATGTTTTCGAATGAATATACATCCATATTAAAATTAATATGCTATTTCAAGGAACCTTAATACATAGAGGTATATTAATTGAACATTAATTTTATTATAAATTTAATATGATGTATATTGATATTAATACACGTGTACCAAATTTTAATATACTATATAATTTCCCTAAAATCAAGTAGTTTTACAACAATTTTTTAGAATTGGAGTAAATCATTTGAATTTAAAAAAATTATTTTCATGGCCGACTATAATTTTTAAAATCAATTTTTTTTATAAAAAAGATCTAGTCACTTCGCCCACTCGGCATTGAACCGCAAAACTTCCGATTTCCGGTCGGGTGCTTGCTTATTAAACTTTTAGATATTGAAAGAAGAATCTTTTTTCAAAAATACACGCTATCGCAACCCAGGTCTTAAATGTATGATACAAGCAATTAAAAAGAATCTGTATTATTATCAGAGATTTTTCCTGAAAAAAGATCTACTCTCAATGCACCAACGGGAATCGAAGCACCAAACTTACGATTGCCGGTCCATTTAGTTATTAGAGAGATAGAGAAAAGAATAAATTTTCATAAATACACAATATCTCAAGCCAGGTCTTACATTCATGAGACAAGCAATTTAAAGGAATCTATATTATCGTCAGGGACCGTTACTATCAATCAGTGTAGATATCATACCACAATCCGTGAAGTTAGAAATCAACACTATCGATTAAGTTAACTCTTCAGTTAACAGAAAAATACTTAATGTCACTTCTGACTAGATGGAAAATAAATTTTAAACATTTTTTAAATTAAATTTAAAAAAAGATCTACTCACTTCGTTCCAAAGAGAATCGAACCAAAAAACTTCCGAGTCCTAGTCCCTTAAGCTGTTAGAGAGATCGAAAGAAGAATCTTTTTAAGTAGTTTTCTGTTATTTGAAGAGTTAAATTGATCGATAGTGTTAATTACTAATTTCACAGAATGTGGAATGATAACTACACTGATAGATGCTAACTATCTCTGGTGATAATACAGATTCATTTAAATTAAAGAATAATCTATATTGAACAAAAATGTTTGAAACACAGATTACTTTATTGCAATTTTAAAAAAGTGTTGTAACAACAATTGAGTTCAGGATAATTATTATACATACTAGAAAAAAACGTGCATTATTTATTAAATTATATGATAATATCAATTAAAATTGAAAGAAACCACAATAATTAGCTAAAAATCATAATAACTTGTATGTTTTTATTGAAAATATAGTTTACTAAACTGTATTAAATTAAGTACCATATAAACCATCGATGCAGAAATATTGCTTTCAGCTATATGGTTTTGTGACAATTACAATGCTCATTTTACTGAAATCATTAGAATGAGCTCCTCTTATTTGCCTTTAGCTTCATCGATACATTCTTATCTATACAAAAATATCCCTAAGCCATAATCTTTTTGATAAGAATATTTTTGACTTACATATATTACCTCAAAATTATAGAATCTTTCAAGTGAATCATAAAATTTAAAAAAGTAGCCAGCCTGTTAAATATAACAACATTTTGAAACCGAATTAAAGTTTAAGGTTTAAGGTTGTGTTCTATGCTAAGTTACCTACATTAGGTAATCATGGTCGGCCAGTAATGCGGATTTACCATCAGCTGGCAATGCAGATTCATAACCGTTCAGCAATGTGGATTTATCTTTGACTGTTATGGTAATCGTACAATCGGCCGGTAATGCAAATTTATTACTATTAGCCGGTAAAGCAGGGGCAGAAAAGAGATCATATTCTGGACATGGACGAAGACCAGTAATAGGTGGAACTTCTCTGCATACCTGATAACATACATTTATTGAAATGATATAGATTTTCTAGGAACATGAGAATAAAATTTAATTCAAAATCAGGAACAAATATTAAAGTAATTATGATAAATAAAATCTATAATTTATTTCGCAATATCTGAATAAGTAATACCAGGTCTAGATGCAGAAATAAATGTAATTTATTATTTAGATTTGTTATTTGTATTTATTATTTGATATAATAGTGTTCTAGATAATGTAGAAAAGTTCGCATTTTGGACAAAGTCGGGTGCGAAGCACGGAATACGTAAAGAGAATGTGCACGCTAAAGCCGAAGGAGCTTTACCAAAAGAGAATTCACAATCATCAAATTAATTTTTCTGATGCTTGTTGGGCTTGGAAGCATTAACAGGTAATATAAATATTTAAAAATTGATTCCGAAGATTGTATAAGAATGTATTATTAATTTTAAAGGATTCCATAAAAGTATAAACAACTTTAAAAAAAAGATGATAACTTTCTAAATATTTATTTGTTATTTCCAGAAATTCATAGTAAATCTTTAGAATTCTTAGTAAATTTTAAAGAATGAAAGGTGAGTTCCTAAGATTCAATTGTGAATTCGAAATAATTTATAGTAAATTCCATCGAGTTCCTAATAAATTCTAAAAAATGTTAACGAAATTAAAAATTAAAAGTACATTCCAAACAAATAAATGAATTCAAATAATTTAAGGTAAACTCCGATTAATTCTGAAGAATGGTGAAGAATTTATGATGAATTTTGACAAATTTGAAAATTATAAAAGAATTTTAAATATCTTGAAATTAATTCGGCAGGATGATAAAAACTTTATGTTGAATTCTAAAGAATTCGAATGAATTTATGGTGAATTCTGGAGGGTTCATTCTAAATCCCAATGAATTCGTGGTGACTTCGAAAGTTTGTTTATGATTTCAAAAAATTATTTAAAAGTTATAGTTAATTCAAAATAATTTTCTAAGGTTAAATTGTGAATTCCTAAAATTTACTTGTGAATTCTTAAAGTATCTAGTAAATTTGGAAAAATTCCAAGGAATTCAAAGATAATTCCACAATTTGCAAGAGATTTAAAAATGTTGAAGCAAACAAATCAATGAATTCAAATAATTTAATGTTTTTCCGAGGGTTTTAAAGAATTTCAATAAGATATAAATATTTTGAGATTAATTCTAAAGAATTTCGAAGAATAATAAAGAATTTACGATAAATTCTAAAGAATTCTAATGAATTTTTGGTGAATTCCGGACAGTTCGTTATAAATTTCAAACATTTTATGGCGAATTTAAAGTTTTCTTTGTGAATTCCAAGAGTTAGTAGTTAAGTTTTGAGTAATTTTAGTCAATTCAAAATAATTACAGAGAATGCATTATGACTTCCGTAGAATTTCTTTTGAATTCTAAAGAATTCCAGAGGAATCGTTGAATGGAACGAATTTGATGTGAATCCAGAAGAGTATATTCTAAATTTCAAAGAATTCAAAATGGATTTTAAAGTTTTACTAATGAGTTCCAAGAATTCTGAGTTTTTCAAGAATTTATAGTGAGTTCCGCAGAATTCCTATTGAATTCTAAAGAAATCTTCAGAATTCAAGGCAAGTTCCTCAAACTTTAGTCTGAATTCCAATGAACAGGTTAAGGAAACTGATTATTATTTTCTACAATTTATATTCTAACTGAATTTAGAGAAAATTAAGGCATGGTCAATTAGATAATAATATACCAATAAGGAAATAAATTTAACAAACAAGACAACTGATTGGAATTTAGAAGGGGTAAATAAATTCAAATGACTTTTGTCCTTCTGAAAGAAAAACTGTTCACAGAAGAACATGTTTCTTCGTTCGAGGTGAGAAATCAAATGACACTAATCAATAAACACCCATCGGATATACCTTGCACATCAAACCTAACATTACACCAGCTTTACTCTTTCGTGGAAACGTGAGTCTTCTAGAAGTTCGTTCTCCTCTATCATTATGGTGCATATTAATATTACGTCGCCTAAGGAAGGCGATGAATTTCTGCGAATAAAAATTCTCTAGCTGTAGACAAGATCGATCAAATGATGGCCTTTAGAAGAAAATTTCATGCGAAACCTTTTTTTTAATTGAAGGTTGCGGATAGCTGCACGGAAATTCGATGCGAGCAGCACAAATCTTTTTCGTGATTCTAAACATCTCAAAAATTAAACATCCTTTTAAATAAGTGAATTTAAATAAAAAGAAATACTCAAGTGCTCAAGGTGAATTCGAGAAACTACAAGGGACTTTAGAAAAGCGAAAGGTGAGTTCTAAAGAAATCAAGAAATTCAAACAATTCACGATGTAACTTGAGAATTTCAAAGGATTGAAAATAATTCTAAATATTCTTTTCAGATTGGCTTTCGGAGGTCTTATTATAAATTCCAAAGAATTTTCAGTGAATTATAAAGTTTTATTTGTGAATACGGAATGATTCAAGGTGAATGAAAAATATTTCATAGTGAATTCTATCGAATTTCTAGTGAATTCTAAAGAATTCCAACAAATTCATAAAAAAAATAAAAAAATTTATTTACGAATAGCAAATATTTCAATGTGAATTCCTAATATTTGGTTACGAATTCTATCAAATTCATTGTGAATTCTAAAAATGCAGAAGAATTCAATTAACTTTAAATTATATCCGAGGACTTTTAAGAATTGTAAAGAATTATAAGTATTTATGGGTTAATTCCAAAGAAATCCAAAAAATTTATTAAGAACTTCAAAGGATTTCAATAAATTTATGATGAATTCGGAAAAATTCATTTTAAATTCCAATACATTTATGGGCACTTCAAAAGTTTTATTTGTGATATCCAAGAATTAATAGTACTCCTTTACAATTCCTAGTGAATTCATAAAACGTCCAAAGCAATAAAAGGTCAATAAAAAAATTTCAAGGGAATTAAAAAAAAATAATGATAAATTCTGAAGACTTCGAAGAATTTAAAGGAAATATAGATATTTTTTATTAATTCCAAAGATTGCCAAATAAGTTAAGATGAATTTAAAAGAATTCCATTACTTTTTTTAAAGAAATTAAATGGATTTGTAGGAAATTCCGAAGATACCATTATGAATTTTAAAGAATTTCAACGAATTCAAGGTAAATTCCTCAAATTTAATTTTGAATTAAAAAGAATGAATATTTTATTCGACAGAATTTATAGTGAATTCTGAATAACTTCACAAAATTGAAGTGTAATTTAAAAAACTTAAAGGGAATTAGACAAATTGAAAGTTTATTCCAAAGAAATAGATAAATTTGAATAATTTAAAATTATTCCTGAAGACTTTTATGAATTAAAAGGAAATCTAAATATTTTGAGACAAATGCCGAATAATGCCAAATAATTAGGATGAATTTCGAAGACTTCCATGAACTCTATATTGAATTTCGAAGCCTTTATTATTAATTTCAATGATTCCTAAATTTTATTTCAAATTTCCAAATATTTATAAGTGTTTGCTAAGAATTTATGTTTTTTTCATAGAATGCCTAGTGAGCTCTACAGAAGTCCAAAGAAACCAGAGAATTCCTAGTCAGTAACATAGCATGCATAGTGTATTCATTAATAAAAATCTTTTTCAGAAATACAGGCATTATTTTCCCTGGTGTAAAAGTTAAATTTTTCAAGTAATCTGTGCTATTCTTTTTTCGAACTCTCTAGTAGCTTAAGGAAGAAGCACACGACCGACAATCGCAATTTCTGTGGTTAAATTCCCAAAGGAGCAAAGGAGATCTTTTTTTAAAATAAATTTTATAAATATTTAATTCGTAGCTCCATCTATTCTGAAGAGACGTTTAGAATTTCTGTGATTCTGCGATGATAATACAGATTCCTTAAAAAATTTGACTTGTCACACCTGGAGAAATGATGCGTGTATTTCTGAAAAAGGATTATTCTCTCGATATCTTTAGTAGCTTTAGGGAAAAGTACCCGACCGGCAATCGGAATTTCTTTGGTTTGATTCCCAGCGGAGTGAATGAGAAGAGTTTTTTTCAGAACAAATTTATTGGTAAAAATGTTAAATTACTTAATCAAATCTATGGATACTTTGAAATGTGATATCTTTATTCTATTGGAAACTTGTCTTAAACCTAATTTCTAATTACCTAAATTTTTGAACATCAATTTGTAATATGTGTTTAGGGACGATCGTATAGATAGATTAGGTGGCGGAGATCTTATAGCTATTAATATAAGATATCCTTGCTCGAATTTGGACGTATTCTCTATATCTAGATTAGTTTCTTCAGTTAATATTGTTGAAGTAAAAGTGCGTATAAATAATATTACATTAACCTTTATAGTTTTACATACACGTCCAGGACTAATTTTAAAGTGGCTCGAACATATCTTAAATTTACTAAGGACTCTTCAGGATATGTCGGGACAAAACCTTGGAAAAATCCTTGGAGACTTTAATGTTCCTTACTTCAAAAATGTCTGTGAATATAACATTTTTGATTCTTAATCTGTTTTAATTAATACATTTATTCAAGCATTGGAACAGAAGCAAAAAAACTCTTTTCCGAATTACAATAATAAATATTTAGATCTAGGATTATCTGATGTTGACAATTTAATTAGTAGATGCTTGCTCTGGACTTGTTGTTAGATCTAAAATCTAGTAATATTCGAACAAACATAGTTGATAATAGCGCAATTAGAATGAAGGGTTTATCTTACTTTACGATGCTGATTGGTCCTTCCTGGAAAATAATAGTTCCTCAAGGTTGCAATTAAGGTCCTCTTCTTTTTATAATTGATATGAATGATCATTCATATAACTAAATCTGTTACCATCTGTTTTATGTTGATTATGTCAAGCTTCACTCACCAATTTCAAGCATACGATATTGCGATGTCTTGCCAGAAAACATAAACAATTCCAATCTTTGGTGTCATCAGAACAATTTTAACTTAAACGTAACAAAATCGAAGATCATGAAATTTAACGAAAAGAAGTATATTTTGGAATATCAGTACATGATTGAGGATATTAACCTCAAAAGAGCTCTTGTCATTGAGGATTTGGGCGTGACTTGTACGCCGAGTTTAACTTTCGTACACATGCTGAAAATATATTTTTTTTGGCGCTACGAGGACTCTACGATTTCTGATAAGATCATGCAAGAATTTTGAAACCACGGGACCTCTGAAGACACTTTTTCAATCCCTAGGTATGTCTAAGGTGCAGTATGCTTCTGTCATTTAGGTTCCTCACACCAAAAAGAACACTGATGCCATTGAAAGCTGCCATAACAAATTCCTGATGCTCTTAGCTTGGTAGGAACATGGCAAATTTCCTACTAGGGGATCAGACTATGCGTTGCTTAGATCTATATTTGGTATTTGGTACATGGAGGAAAGGATCATTACAGTAACCTATCCATTTATTAACCATCTTCTATAATATTAATACAATCATGAAGCGATGTAACTTTTCTTATACTACCAACCAATACATATATGTTGATATGTACACTCTGTAGACCTATTATTGGTTTAATAGACTAATCGGCTTATTTTTTCCTAAATAAATAAATCAATACATAGTATCACTTCTGGCAAACTTTCCGTTTTTATTGTTGAACGATTGCCATTTTCCCATTGGGACTGTTTTTTTGTGTATTTGTAATTGATGCTCTACTTGCTTCTACTTATACAGTCTAGGGCTCTCTGGATTCATAACGGACATTCCCGCCAATTAAACCACTTATGAAATAAATTCTATAAAAAATATACTTAACAAAGAATAAGAAAAAAATTCTACAAAGAAATAACTGAATTGAAATGTTGAAAAATAATATCAAATAAATTTCTTCAGTTTTAAAAACAGCCGTTTGTTCGTGATATCATAAGTAGGGTTAAGCACGTCTTTACCCCGTGTAGGTTAATGTTCGCGGGACGAGAAGTAAAACCATGGCTGTAGGCCATGGTTTTGCTACGGCGTGAAGAACTATGTCCGAAGGCCATGATTTTTTCATCATCCTGTTAGCATTGCATTTTCCACGCAAAGACGTATGTAACCCTACGAATGATGTAAGCTATTTTATTCGAAACCACTATATGTTATGAGCCTCTTGAGCCCCCAGAAAAGTGACCTTCTGAAAGCCCGTTACCTTTATTACCCTTTTAGGTAAACATTCTCATCGTGAAACTCGCGCTGCGCTCTCGATTTTTAACAAATATTTGAAAATTTATATTTTCTGAACCACCCTAAAATTAAAAAAAAAACTACAATACTTTTTTCCGACATTTTTTTCTATCTCGCGTTGTTATGTTAAAAATAGGATTTTGGTTTTCATATTATATTTGATGGATAAAGCAAAATATCCTAGATTTCTTCTTTTAAATGCTTAAGTATATCGCGTCTTTTGGTATAATATTTCTAATTATTATAGGTAGTTTTTTCCAAAGACGAGCACCATGAATAGTAAAAGACGTTTGCATTTTACACGTGCGGTGTAGCTGAATTTTTAGTACTGTTTTCCTTTCACGGAGTTTGGAATATGTCGGTTGACTTTTGTCAATAAAATGGAAAAGGTCAAGAAGATAGTGCAGAGCTTCATTACTGAATAGGCTATAAAGCAAATTACCCATAATGAATTATCTTCTTTTGGAGACGTTAAGAAACCCTGCTCTTTCTCTATATTACGTAATATGTTTACTTTTGGGAATGTTATAGATGAACCAAATCCAAGCATCAAGCATGCTCTCATGCTTGGTATTTAGCTCATCAGTAATATCGTCGTAGACTACGCAGCCGTAGTCCAAGAAAGGAAGGAGGAGGCTTTTAAGTAGGAGGATACGCGTTAAAGTAGGAAGTGATTCTTTATTCCTGTTAAGCTGTTGGAGGACGTCCATCGATCAAGTGTGGAGGTAAGGTTGCAACT
>JAWWLR010000128.1:6644637-6659474 GCA_035041075.1 Acraspis erinacei
TGTAAAT
The DNA here is from genome assembly GCA_035041075.1 of Acraspis erinacei. Lineage (NCBI taxonomy): Eukaryota > Metazoa > Arthropoda > Insecta > Hymenoptera > Cynipidae > Acraspis > Acraspis erinacei. The sequence goes on from JAWWLR010000128.1 coordinate 6,644,645, forward strand.
GAAAGCTTAGAACTAAATTTTACTCCACGATGTCTTGTAAAATATATTCATATGGTTTTGGCAAAACAAATATTTTGAAGTTTTCTTAACTAACCACATTTATTCGATATATTTAGAGTCCCACAAACGAGAATTTTATAAGATTTCTTTCATGTCTATATGAATGAAAAGTTATTTTTCTGTTATAAACTGAGCCAGCTTATTTTATAATTATCTCGATTACATTTGTTTGTTCTTTGAACTGATTTATGGAATACAAACATCATACAATGACAACATCATGAATATATTATATGCTGCGTATTAAAGGACTTGCATAATCATGAGTTAGACTGTTCACCCGTTTATTGTTTGAGAGAGTAATCAATTTTTTGGCAGAAAAAATGACGGTTCTTTTTACTATGGTCCTACCCATAACGGTCATTTTTAACTCTATTGGTAAATATAATAATATCTATTTATTCTTAAAAATATTCTTAAGGTTTCCACAAATAGGAATTTGTCTAACGTAATTCAAATTCTATCTCAAACATTTGTCTATAGTTTTGGTCTACTATTTAAATATTTGTCTTCGATCGAAACATGTATCTGAAGTCATATCTGTTATTCTATTCTTCTGTTTAGTTTTAACTGTCAAATAAATATGTTGATTTAACCATAATCTATAGGTTGAATCCGTTAGAGCCCTAATAATTCCCTAATTAGTTCTAGATTCTCATTACAGTCATCTTAATTAATTTAAAATATGAATTTAAAATATATAAACATATTCCACATTTCCGAAATTACGCCCTTTGCCGTTGAAGTTATGAAATTTAAATAAAAAAATATATGTTAAAATTCTAATGTCAAAATATAATAATATATATTATCAATCTATCCCCGATATAAATTGCAACTCCTTCCACTTTTCATTTTTAATCTAGGTACTAATTTTCCTTCATTCGATATTTCTAGTCAAGCTGCCCTTTTCCCACTTTTCCATAATTGATCCTCCATGCTAGCCTTTCCTTTCTCCTTAAACAATTTATTCTTTTCCGCTTTCCACCCATAACATAAGGAAATAACTCATTAGACTTTCTTTTCATTCCTATATCTTTACACACTTCCTTTTCCCCTTTTTCATCCAGAACATAACGAAATAACTCTTTACATTTTCTTTTGTTTCCTCTATTCTTCCGCACTTCCTTTTCCCCTTTTCCATTTTCTTCATTTCTTTTGCACCTTTTTTTCGACTTTCATTTTGCAAAGCACGTACATCTTTTCTTCCCTTCGCAGTATTCTTCCTTAATTGTTTCCTATAATATTCCTTGTCCTTTTAGATCAAATATTTTATTTTCCTCCTATTAATCTTTTACGTTTTACCATCTCTATCTGCATCTCAAACTTTTCTAGCTTATGTGCTGATCAATAAACTTCTTCTACTTTTTGTGGTGTGGGAGTCTTTTCTAAACTCGTATTATTTCTTGTCTCACGTACTTAAAAAAATGTAATCCTCTTTTATGTTGCAGAGTTAAGTTCACAGTTTGATTGTTTGCCTAATGGTGACCCCATTCCTGGCGTTCATGCTAGCGAAACTTCTAATTCTTCTGAAAAGTCTCCTTCCCCTGAGAGGTTCAGATCTACGTCTCCTGCTAGGCATCATCCTTCGGGTATTGCTCCCTACGTGTGTCATCCGGTCGTATCTCCTAATCATAAGTCTTATTATGACGCGTCTCCTTCCTTCGAATTATCTGATCTCGAGTTTCCGTCTCCGAGATCATTGTCTTCTCTTCATCGCATGCCTATAGTTCCACCTACCAGACTTCCTTCTTCCGACGGTCGTGAATATGGGGAAGAAGATCTTAAATTTATTAGACTTATTCCTAAGAAGAATCCGCACCTGATATTTCAACTTAGAAAATATACTTTCCCTGATGCTGCACGAATTAAATTTATTACAGGATACAATCGCTATGAACGTATGCAAACCCAAGAACAAATGGTTATATCTACATTTGACGGTGACGTCTTTGCAATATTGGAGAGCAGTAATGTCCTTGCTGGAATTTATACCCTTCGTTGTAGAAGGGCGAAAATAAACATGGAGAGCGGTAGGATTACCGTATTAACATCAAAAGAAATTGCTGCAATTCCAATAGGCGAGGTACGCCCAATCACAAAGAATTTTAAAGTAATTCGCGTACAAGATGTGTAAACCGCAGTCACCAACACTTCCCCATATCCTTGACTGGAACAACTGGAAAACTAAAATATAATATTTTTCGTGATCCAAGGTGGAATCAAAATTTTGCAAGTAACTTATCATTAGAAATACTAAAAAACACTCAATGTATAACTTTTATCAAGGCTTCTGTATTTTATTAATGCCCAACCAGTCTCACGAATTGTCTACGAAATAAACATATCATGTTTTAGAGACACTTGTATAGTTTTCAGGAGTGCCACTAATCTATTTTTTGTCTTAGTTTACACGTAATATGTTGTGAATATATAAATACATTCTAAAAATTCTTATATTGTCTACGTTTGTTCAAATAATCAGAAGGCTATGTTTTCAAAATTGAGACAGGCTAAATGACTTTTAAAGTTTCACAACATGACTTTTTTTTATTGTTTTAATAGAATTAAAAGTGTTACACGATACCGTTACTTCATTAAACATTTGCGTTTTTTACGTTTCGCATTTTCATCAACTTTTTTAATTCTTAGATTCAACCATAAGTAAATGTATTAATTTCTATTAGTCAATTACTTGCTATCCACTATTGAAAAAAAAATATTTCGACTTACTAATTTTCTTCTTATATTACGTGGCTCACACGCAGTTTATTTACGTTGTTATTTCTGGGAAAAGCTGCTAAAACTGATGTTATAAAAGTTTTTACTAATAAATAATGAAGCTATTACAAAAATTGAATAAATAAAAACTGATCAGGATTTCTGAAAAATAATTAAGATATTTGTTATTATAGGACTTCTTTACGGTTTGAACAAAATGCATGTCGGGTCTCTTTCATCAAATTTTAGGGATGCAAAAACTAATCAAAACCTTGTTAAAGAAAAATGTAGTTTGGTTTATGTTAAAAATTTGAATTTTTTATAATAATTAGTGACCTTCATGTCATAGAAATTAGAATTCATGAGGTTAGGTAGTTTCCTGCATCTCGCAAAAACCCAAGATCTAGTTTTATCTGGGCTAACCAGTAAGACAAGGTCATCTGCATAAGCACCGTTGGAACTTGTGGGCTCAATCAGTGAAAGTGCAATCAAAATTCACTGCTGATTTTGAAACGTTTGAAATGAAATACGACTGAAAATGTCCAAGCCTCAAATGTCAAGTTCCAGTCGGAGATTGCTGCTGTCGAACGCGAGAATGGGAATCGCCAAGAATTTCGCACATTTTGTTTCTTCACTTCAACCGTTTATGTGACTGCGGGTACTTGTGGATAAAACTGAAATTGACGTGACGTAAGCTGTGAAATTTTGTGAACACTTTAAGCCAATAAAACATAAAAAATATCCACAGGTTCCCGATATACGATAATGAATTTTAAAGCGTGTCTGCATTCAATGTCAGTCGGCGATCACTGCACACGGACAGACTGACGCGCGATTTGTGAAGCTTTCTAATGTGTTTTTCAAAAACGTTGCCAAAAACGTGTCCGTCCCTAAATGCTTCGCTAATGAACATATAGCAAAAGGTATGTTCGAGAACCCCATGAAATATAAAAAATAGTTCTTTTTATCTCATATCATCTAGTTTTTCAAAGGTAGGTGTTTGTATTTTTTGGCGTTTTAATATATTTCAATCTGTAGAAAAAGGGATACCTAAAAGGAACTCACCCCTGTTTTTGAAGTTCTAATTCTTTCATAATGTATAAGGCACATTTGCATGACATACAAGTATCAGAACACATCCTCTAGAACTACGGTCTTCCACCAAAGGTCTTCATTTCTCTGATTGGAAGTAGTCTGGAGAAACTAGTGGCATGTCTGCTGATCTAACATAAATTGCCGTTCTAGGGGTTCCATCAGTTCTGTTGTAAAGTACAGCACCATATTTCTGGCTTATACATTTGGTTTCTGCCATGTGACACAAAGGCTTCCTGATTAGAGCAAAAGCTTATGTTCCACTGTGATGCATCTGCTTAATAAGGTTGACGAAGATTGACAGTTATAAAGCTTAATTCAAATAAACGTCATTTATCGTTTGTTCCGAAGGCAGCTGCTCTTCTACTCTTCTGGCAGGATCTTTTGGTTTCCAAAGAATTCTCATCTGAATTCTTCTCTATTCCTTATGCGATTTAGAGCGTTTATTTCTATGCTTTGGACCACATAAGCGATTTGCACTTAAGACCACCTGGTGTTATTCTTGGAATCCATAATGGTCTACTCCGCGACTGTTAACGGTGGGTTCTGGGCTGCCAAGCTCATTCCTAGCCATACCGTTACAGGAACCGAACGGCAATGTTGATTTTGCCGCCCATGTACGGCAACATCCCCACTATGGCAATGACCCATTAGAGCCTATGCTACCAACCTTCCCGGAATGACACGGAAAACATGCCTCCTTTGCACAACCGTATTTATGAATGGGGTTATTACATACTCCTCTCCTGGTGTTTCTTTTATTTATGTTTGGTTTTTGGGATTTATTTTTATTCCCACGAGTAGCTGGGGAGCTAAGGGAGCTTCCATAAAGGATGTCACAGTTCTTTTTACGAATTTTCGACCCCCTCCCTTCCTCCATTGTCACATTTTTACAATGGGATTCTATGAAATTTTCACAGACTGTCACAACTCGGCTATCTCCCCCCCTCCTAAAACTGTGACATCCGTTATGGAAGCTCCCTAAAGGGCCTGCCCCATAGAGTTCTGCTTGTGGAATTAAGGTTTTTTACACTGAGTGGTTGCCGGGTATCTCAGGAGACCGTATGAGGTACCTTACCCTGGTGATATTTAGCTTTCCAAATGGTAGTTAACTTCTTGACTTATGGAGCTTTTTTGAGAGTTGAAATCCACTCGATTTTCACTGCTCAGTTGAATTCACGCTTATACTTCCACTGCTACCCATTAAGGGCGTCATAACTGAAACCAGCTCTCAACTCACCTTTTCCTTGGACAGGGGAATGTAATCCCCACCGTTAGGAGCTGTCGAGTTCACGCGTCCCCCAGATGATGAGAAATTATTGTGATATTAAAAGTGATTGGATATATGCAAGAACATAATTTTTTTTTTCAAATGACATGACAAAATTATCTTTAACCGGGAAAAACCAACAATTGGCATTTGTTTTGATAGCCCAACCTGAAATATTTATATACAGAAACACATTCAGTGTCTTTAGATTAATAAGTTTCCAATATATTTTATTCTGAATCTGCATAATCTTTGTTATTATTTTATAATAATACTCATAATTGAGAGTGTCTAACAATAATTCTGGCTAGATTATTACTATTCCCTAAGGTGAATTGCCTTACCTTCAAACTTGTTATAATATTTATTACCAAACAATAAAAACTCAGAGTTGCTAGCTGTGGCTCACCAGGGTAGTTTCGAAATTCGAAAATCGAATGGATTGACGAGTGACGGGAAGTTCACAAAAGAAAGAAATCGGCGTTTTGCTCCTCTCACAAAAAAAATATTCTTTATTACATCCTATTGAGAACAAAATTAGTTGAAAACTCTCGACAACATTTTCACCTCGCGCTACGCGCTCGGTCTTTGTATATTTCCCACACTTGTGCATAGACTTTTTAAAACTAAGGGTCAAAGCATCGACAACAGTAATTTGGTGATAGTGAATTCTCTTTTGCTAAAGCTCCTGCGACTTTAAGGAATATATTCTCATCACGTATCTCGTGCTTCGCACTTAAATTTGTCCCTCAAATTCTATATAATTTCCAATAATATATTTGATTGCAATTCATAAAATAAATTTTTATTAAAACAGACGTAGTTATATTTTCTCGTTTAAAAAAATGCAAATTCCTTTCTAAAAAACTTTTTTTTATACAATATTTTATTGCAACTTCTGCCCTTTTTCAAAAACTGAATTTGCTCATTTCTAATTTTATTTTTACGATTTCAAAGTTACACGTGCGGTCTACTCAGCAGCCTAACTGGTTTTTTAACTTCCAAATTATATCCCTAACCTGAGTCACTCAGACTTTGTCAATTGAATTTTCTACCGCATCGTGTTCTACATCGCAGTCGTGGTGCCCTATTGCTTCATCTCCTAATGATTGACTAAACGAGTATCTCAAAGCGTCTAGGGTGTAGTCTGATTACAACAAAAGTCTAGAGAAATTTCCATTAATGAGGGGTAAGTGGAGTCAGTTTTTCAGAAATTTTACACGGTGAAGGAAAATCGTTTTTATTTTTGCAATTTTAAGTATTTTTTAATCTGTGAAATGCTGTTTGTTCATTTACTAAAGAAAGATAATACACATTAGTTTTATAATATTTGAAGCATAATTGAACGTTATATAACAATTTAAAACTATTCATCTGTTATCTAAAAGGGGTCTAGTGGGCTAAATATGTTATCTGCAGTGTTCTACCGCTGGTTTTGTATTGTTTTTCCCGGGCTTGCACGTTTCTTCGTTGTTTTTAAAGCTGAGGGAAAGTTTTATAAGTCAAAATTTTTGGAATCGCAAGTCGAATATAGATGTGCTCGTAAACATAAAAAATATTGTATTGCAAACATAAGACGCCATAAGCAGATAGCAAGTTTAGACCGCGGACCTATGCTCTAAATACCCAAGCGCGCTTTTTGACAATCCATTTAGAAAAAACGAAAAGGAATTTTTACGTTTCGCTTAGGGGACATTAACTGCATATAAAAAATGTTCCAGAAAATACAAAAAATTAATTATTTTTTATGCCGTCCAAATTTCAATTTTCGATTTTTCAAGAAAATTCAAAACTTTCTTATGATAATATTGTAGGGCCTTCAAAAAGCAACATTTTTCTTCTGATGACTTTTATCATATCGTGCGTTGTTCGGCGTAAAATATTCAAAGTGCGTTCACTTTTTCAATTTTCGTCTAAAATTCCTGGCTGTCGAACTTGACATTTAATTTAGGGCACTAAAAGATTATACCAAAGCCTAATCTAAGAAAAAAACTTTTTTTAAGTTATCGTGGGTACAGCCATATACACAGACAGACCCACGGACAGACACATTCGTAAAAACCTTTTTTTCGGATTCAGGGGGTCTTAAACCGAGGGAATTTGACAAAAACTTGGAGGGGGGATCAAATTTCACACAAATCTAATACCTTCTCTGTCGAGAATGTAAAAAGACGCGATGATTAAATATCCATACTGGTCCAAGTTGCAAGACCTTAATGGATATGAAAAGACATAGGATGAAACTGCCTATTTCTTCCCCTAGATGGAGCGCTAAGGTTAAATTACTGCAACCAACCTAAAGTACCCTATAGCCAATCTAAATTCACTTCAATCGCGTCATGAATTTCTTTGCATGTCGATCACATATCTGACGTTAATAATGTGCGATGCACATCCCCTTCATATTTTTCATTCTCTTCAATCATAAATCATATATTTTCAGTTAAATTTAATGTAATCTTTGCAATTTGACAGCGAAGAAATGTTTATATGTAATTATATGATTCTAATATATCTTTTTGTAAAAAAAATAATAAAACATGGGCTACACTGCGGCATTTCACTATAAACATTTGACTAAACACAAGAGAACGGGCTGATGGTTTATAAGGAGAACTTTGAAATATTTAATTCCTGGTTCTACTACGTTCACTATATTAAGCTCATACTGCAATAAAATTAAGAAAAACCTCTTCCTAATTTTTTTTCGTCCAAAAGTTTAAAAATCATTTGAAAATGAAAGTTTAATTTTATTGATTCATGTGCGTACATATATTTTCTAATTTTTTAGGACCTATTTGCTATTTATCTGATATTTGATTACATTACTATTATCATTAAAAAAAAGAGAAATTGATAATCCTGCTTCACAATTATACTAAAATCTTTCATATATCAAATATTACAAATTTATTTCCATCATCATGTGCGTTGCATTAGCACAAAACAAGTGCCTTCTCTCACACCCAATATAAAAATCACACAGTGTGCATGATGTGCGTCGCACAATTTCTATTTATGTCCATTGTATTAGACGAGAATTTAGTCTCAAATTTTCTCTAAAGCGGCTACCTCATCGGAATTTGTAATAAAATCTGCATTTGTAATAAAAATATATTCATGTGGTTTTAAAAAACAAATAATATTTCAAAAGTTTGTTAACTAAGAAAATTTATTCAAACTTTTTATAGTATCATACATGAAAATATTATAGGATTTTTTCATGTCTATATTCATACCAAAATTATGGTTTTGTTTTCAATTTAGCCAAATAACTTTATTAAGATCTCGATTACGTTTGATTGTTCTTTCACTGACTTATGAAATGCAAACGTCGTACAAGGGCAAGCTTAGAGCATATCTGCGTCATGATATTGGAACTGATGAGTACGTTGTATACTGCGCATTAAAGAACTAGTATAATCTTTAGTTAAACTGTTAACCAGTTTACTACTTGATAAAGTAATCAGTTCTTTTCTAAAAAAAATGGCGATTCTTTCTACTGTGCTCCTATCTTTAACGGCCATTCTTAACTTTATTGGTAAATATAATAATACCTATATATTCTTCCCGATATTGGGACGGTTTCCACAAATAAGAATTGGTCGAACGTAATTCAAACTCGATCCTAAACATTTGCCTGTAGTTTTGGTCTACTATTTAAATATTTGTCTTCCATCGAAACATTTATCTGAAGTGGTATCTATTATTCTATACTTTTGTTTAGTTTTAACTCTAAATTAAATTTTTTTCACCGAGAATCTACAAGATTAATCCGTTAAAGAACTAATGATGACTTAATTAACTTTGCCTTTTTTAATTTTGAAAATAATTTTCCTTCTTTTGACCCTTCTGGCCAACCTACCCATTTACGTGCCCTGTTGCAGATCCTCATTTTCTCTTTCCTTCTTTATTTATACTATTTCACTTCATCCGAAAATTCCACAAAATATTTTTACTATTTTATCTTTAAATCTCATGATCGACTGTTTTTCTCGCTCTCGCTCTTTACTACTTTCCATTAACCCTCCGCAATGCTATCCTTTTCTTTCCCCTGAAAACATTTATTTTTTCCTTCTTTCACTCGGCACATAATCGAATAACTCATTCAACTTTCTGCTATTTTCTGTATTCTTCAACATTGCTTTTTCCATTTTCTTAATTTCTTTCTCACCTTTTTCCTCCTTTCATTTTCAAAAGCAAGTACGTCTTTTCTTCCCTTCGCCGAATTTTTCTCAACTGTTGCTATAATATTCCTTTGACTTTTATAACAACTATTTTATTTTCCTCGTATTAATGTCTTTCGTTTTCCGATCTCGATCTTCCGCTTGACCCATTAACGCGAAAATGCACATTTTTGTGCACACATTTTCAGGTACACAATTCTATCGTAAAAACATAGTTATTTTTGACCAAAATCCTACATAGGAGGGGTTTCGTGTGTGCTCTTTCAGAATCAGGGACTTATTTTGTAAAAAAATTCAATACATTTATTATTTTTGAGTTTAAAAAAGAATAGTCAAAATTTGTGCATAATTTTTCTTTTTAAACCAATTTTTGTTATTCTTCCAGCATCTGGATAATCATATTACCGCCAGAAATCGCGGTCGGAATATCTGAAGTTTTCAAAACCCTGGGTTTGAACTTTTTTTGTCATCTTAGTTTTTCCAAAATGGCAGCTTTTGTGAAACAGCGTGACGTGAAACTTCATGATTTTTTCTTCGGAAAGTATAAACTTAACGAAAAAAATGGTATAGTAGAAAAATTGCTTATAATTGCTACAAAATTCGTATGAATTTTTACAGAAGGTATAGGGGCAATTTTGAATTTTTGAATTTTGACCATTTAAAAAAAATGGCTCAGAAACTTCTAAAAAAACCTTGCGTATTCTTGAATGATTTTAGGCACTTTTTATTCTATAAAATTTGTTCGTCAAGTCCATTCTTTTTGAGAAGAAAAATACAAAAGTATGCGTTACATTATTATATGTGAAGCCTTTTGTAATGAAAACATTTTTAAAAAAATCCCTGCGTTATTAGTGGTAATAATTGAGTTGTTAGGTACCCGAGAAGTTGGGCTTTCGCTCGAGAGCTAGGGATCCCGTGAAACACGGACAATGATATGGCTGGCAAATTTTTTTTTATGTTTTCATAAAAGGAGGAACTCAGAAACAATCGAAAGTCACGCTGTTTCACACAAATCGCCATTCTAGAAAAACAAAGAGGGCAAAAAAGTTCAAAATTAACGTTTTGAAAACTTTAAACATTCAGGCCGCGATTTCTGGCGGTAATATGATTATCCAAATGCGGGAAGAATAACAAAAATTGATTTAAAAATAAAAATTATACAAAAATTTTCACTTTTTTAAAACTCAAAAATAATAAACTTATTGAATTTGTTTACAAAATAAGTTCCAGATTCTGAAAGAGCACCCTAGAAAACCCCATATATAGGATTTTGGTCAAAAATGATTTTGTTTTTCCAAGAGAATTGTGTACTCGATTGGAGAAATCCTTCAAAAGTTAGCGTGGCTACAACATTGTTGATATTTTAATAAAAAACGACGAATTTTAAATAAAATAGTTGAATTCTTAACCAAAACAGATTAATTTACAACCAAATAGTTGCATTTTTAACTAAAAAGGATGAATCTGCAACCAATGTCAAAAAAAGTTAATGCTGAACCCAAAACACGATTTTTTAACAAAATAGTTCAACATACAACCCAAAGGATGATTTCTGCAAAAAAAAGAGATTAATTTTCTAAACATGGAATAGTTTAACTTTTAGCCTAACAAATAAATTTTCAACAAAAATGAAATTTTAACGAAATAGTTTAACTTTCAACCAAGAAGTAAAATTTTTTAGCCAAAGAAGATAACTTTGTAAGAAAATAAAACAAAACAAAAATGAATTTTCAACCACAAAATACCAATTTTACTAAAAGATGGTTTTCCAATCGAAAAAGAGGAATGTTCAACAAAACAAATGTTTAACAAAAGGATTTCTGGACCAAAAATATAATACTGGACTTTTCAATTAAAAAGAATTAATTTTCAACTAAAAAATATGACTGCTCAACAAAATAATTAATTTTTCCACCAAATAGTCGAATTTTTATTTAAAACATATACATTCTAAACACAAAATATAATAGACTTTTTAAATAAAAAGAATTAACTTTCAATAACAAAGGTGAGTCTTAAATTAGATTCTGTTAATTCAGTTCTCATTTAAGCGAAAAACTAGAAGAGGAATTTTCTTGAAAACGGAAAAGGGCCCACTTTTTCGGTCATAGTTTAGGACATATTCGCATTTTTTAAGCCAGGAACCCTGACATGAAAAATCATTTTCCCTATATTTTTGACTATTTCTACATATTCTGCGTAGATTTTGAAAACGATTTTCGACAATCTTAACATTTTTTGACGACACTCTGTTTCCTTCAAATATCATACTTTCATTAAAAAATCATCCTTATATATAATATTTTTTCATTTTTCAAACTAAACGCACGAATTATACTAAAATATTCCATTTTTTTCCAATTCTATATATTGCACTGGAACTTGTATAATAAAAAAATTAAGAAAAATAATTAAAAAAATTCTGTAATAATATTACAAATGCTTCTTTTTGCTTCCTCAAAGAGGAAGCTTTGCAATGGTAAAATTTTCGAAATTTTTGTATTCATTCAATAAAACTTTTCTTAATTTAAAAATGTCGAATACAATTTTCTAAGCACTAATATCCCCACTAATATCTTGAAACTGACCGAAGGACTTCTAAAAATATTTATAGCATTTTTTTTTTCATTAACATAATCCAAACTTGATACAATAATGTAAAAGATTCCTTGGTTCAAAACGAATCGATAAACCTATAATATTATGCATTTGATTAAAGAGTATGGAAGTAATGGTAATTTATCTATTTTTTAAATCGATTTTTTTAGCAACAATTTTCTGATTCTAATAATTTAAAGTTGATGCGAGAACAAAAAAGTTGAGTTGATTCAAGAGCAATCGATTGACCTATAATATTGATACATTTTATTGAAGAGTAAGGAAGCTATGGTGGTGCATAATATTTGAAAAAGTCTCTTCAACCGAACAGTTTTTTATCGACATAATTCAAAGATGATGCATGAATATAAAATATTTTTTGATGATAACTTTACGAGAAAATAATTCTGACAATTTTTGTAAAAAAAATCATAAAGTTTGGAAATATGCATGATGCGAAAGAACGTCTTCCTTCCCTTTTCCAGCTCAAAAAATTACCATTTCAAAAATAAAATTTGATTTGTCAGGTTTTTCGTCGTATTTTAAAAATTGTTAGTATTATTTTGTAATTTTTATTCTTTAAATTTCGTTTTTTAAATGGATAAAAATAGAAACATTTAGTTTGTCTAATGTGTACAAAAAATAGAAGCAAATAGATTTGCTAACGGGAAGCAAACTGCTCGTGAAATGAGAACCATATAATTGTAAGTACAAATAAAGTGGAAATATTCGAGATCGAATTCACAGCTAGTTTTAGTAAAATAGTGTTATTTATTTCTAATATAAATGAAAATATGTATTTCAGATAATTTTCATAAATATTTATGTACTATTGTTATTCATAATACCAGGGAAAGCTAAACGGTGCTAAGTCCAGCGCGTCTTACATTAGAAAAATAATAAGTTACTCAATCGATTGTAAATTGGTCCTCCAGAAATATTTGTTGATTCTCCTCTAAAACTAGGTTGACTGGACATGGCACCGTTTAGATTTTTGCGCTTCAATTGAATTTATTTTACTGGTTAGATTGTGGGACACGCGGTTTAGGCTTTTTTATTTTTTGCGTAATTTTGTTTACCCCTTTAACATAAAATAATTAGCGATATATTTTGTTGGTAAATAATCAAATGTATACCAAACATAAACAAGAATGTAAGGCGGAGAAATAGAATTGTCAATGTAGAATAAAAAACTATATCGAAAAATACTTAAATGAAAACTCGAAAACGTAATTTTTCAACTGTAAATATCTCGCAAACCCATAAGCGGCAGGCAAAAATCGATGTCACTTTTGAGTTGAATGGCATTTCTGAATTTAAGGTACCCTATGTACTTTAAAAATATTTTTCATCGCGACGATATGGAGAGAAGGAATAAATGAATTCGGAAATGTGATGCATGATGATGCGGATTCCACCGCAAAGCTATGGAAATATTGGACTGGTCTAGCAAAAAATCTTTCGAGAGAAACGAGCAATTGTGTAAATCAATTTTTTTGGTAGGTGGACGGATCAGTTTAGTAACAATTATTTGAAAAGCTATATGGCTCTACTTGTAATGTATTATAAGGAAAAATAGTAGATAAATATTCAAGAAAATCCTCTAAAATACATATATTTTTTTATTTTATAAACAAATAACACTATTTAACAGAAAAGGGTACATTTGTATTATTCGTACATTTGTTTACTTTTATAATAATAAAGTGTTAAATGCATGTGAAAAATCCTATAATGACTTTCGTAATATTTCTAAAAAAGTATGAATTCTTTGAAAGTTTTAAGTACCCGAATACATTTACATATTAAATTTAAGAGTAAAACATTTCGAAACATTTTTTTTTTTACCAGAAATAGACGTGAAAAAGCGAGAAAGCATGACTTGAAGAAAACTCAATTTCGGCCAAAACTGAACTTTTGAACCGTTTAACTTTCCTTGTTCCAATAGGGTCTATGTCACCATAAAGCCTTTGTCTGTATAGTGTAAATACGGCACTGAAACTCCACTGGTCCGATGCCACAGTCAGCCAATCGGCGTTTTCCCCTTCTCCAGGTTGCAATAAACCAATTTGTGAATCCTAGATCCAACGGAAAAGAGCGTACATTCTTGGCTTTCTCTACGATCCGATCGATTCCACATGATGATAATAATAATAATAATAATAATAATAATAATAATAATAATAATAATAATACTAAAAAATTGCGCAGTGGACGACCAGATTAACTTTTGTTTACACAGCCCAAATTCCATTAAAGTATTGTTTAGTATATTACATTTTTTATGAAATTACGCAAAATTTGGTTGATAAAACAGGCAAAAATCTATTAACATTCTGTAAGATATATTTAAATTATGAAAATCATATTTCAAATGAAACTTTTTTATTTGAAAGGAGAAATATTTAGGGGGGTGGGGCGAATCCCACCGCAACCCAAGATAGTGTTTAAAAAATAGTTACTATGGAATGAACCTTGTGGGAATTTCAAATTCTGATCATTAAAATAATTAAATTAATGATAATTTAGTAGCGAATCCTCCGACTCCACACACCAACATTCAAACACTGAAATTTGTTAAATGTTTTAATTTTCAGTAGCCATTTTATTCGAAACTAATCATTTTACATTCAATACTTAATAATTCGGCACATTTCAAACTGAACTATTTCAAAACTCAAAACATTTTTGTTAGAACTTTTTAATTTTTATTTTCACACACTTCCACCATCCTTTCCTTGGCCTGCCTCTGGGTACGCTACCATCCACTTCGCCTAAATACACTTGCTCCTTCAAACTTTCTCCAACAAAACCATCTGAACAAATTTCCTTCACGCTTGTCAACGAGTATTTCCTTTACACTGCATTCCTTGAGAAGGCACACATTACTGACTTTGTCCCT